>VZTV01046075.1:343-21611 GCA_013400875.1 Anhinga rufa | reverse complement strand
GTTCATGCTCTGCACTTGACTTTGACAGTATTTCTGCTACAGCTGCTGACAACTTGCTCTGCTTTCATGCTTTTTCAGATAATAACATACAGAGATTACCTCCCACTTGTGCTTGGGGAGGAGACCAGCAAGTGGATCCCTTTGTATAGTGGCTACAATGATAATGTGGATCCTAGAGCCTCAAATGTTTTTTCCCTGGCTTTCCGATTTGGTCATACGTCAGTACAGCCTTTTGTATCTCGTTTGGATGACAGTTTTCAGCCTTTGGGTTCATTCTCCCGTGTCCCTCTTCATTTGACCTTTTGCGCTACATGGAGAATTGTAATGGAAGGTAAGAACGTGGGGCAGCTAGCAGTCCTGGTCTGGTCCTGAAGCAGATGCTCAGGTGGAGGTCAGCTGGTAAGACACATGAGCCTAGACTCCAAAAACTGCTTTAGCTCCATTTATTTAACTGGCCTCACACAAATTACAGTGCCATTCAGCTTGGAAGGTGCTCATGATGTGTCAGGGGGCTGCAGACAAATTGGCGGTCTGCTAAATGTAGGGCAGCAGGACAGTCCTGCAGAATTGTTACCAAACACAGCCTAATGCTGGTTCTGCATTGTGCCCAGGCAAAGGAGCCCTGCCAAAAATCACGTGCTGTTATACCCCAACCATTGAATGTTATCAAGCACCAGTTTCTGCAGAAGCAGTCACACTGGAGGAGGATTTTACATCAGAACATACAGTTGTGTAGCTTCTTTTGCACAGTTTTTCAGTGCTGTCTTCCTCATTTCATTGCACAAAAATTGCATTCATATTCTGAACAGAATATGTAACAGATTAAACGTCCTTCCCAGGTTGCTGTAAATCTCTCAGGTCAGCAAGACCCAACAGTGTGAGCATTGCACATTCACTCAAACAGTGCAACTGCTCACGCAGTTCCAGGAAGCCTGGGACCCATGGCACCAAAATTCAGGTCAATCTAAGATATTATATTCCCCTGTAGTTAGTAGGCATTGCCAGAGGGTGATGCATCCAGTCTAACTGAGCTAAGCAGCGTAATTGCTTCCTAGTGGTGGCCATCTCTCTTCATGAGTCTATATCCTGCTCTTATATAGCTGATACCTGCAGGCAAGAATCTTTCCAAGGAAGAAAAATGTCTCTTTCAGAATGAGTTATCTAATTATGGAAAACATATCAAAATACGCACGTGCAGCCAATTTTTCTGTTTTACTAATACTGTCTTCTTAATGGCTATGAAAAAGACATAGACAAACAAACATGAATGGATTCTATGTTTGTATTTAATGTTTTAATAAATAGTTGTCAATTAATAGCTAATTATAAATAAAATCAATTGCAAAACCGAAACCTTGGACAGAACCCCTGTATCAGTACGTGCTGGGGACTGACAGGCTAAGGAGCAGTTCTGCAGAAAGTGACCTGAAGGTCCAGGTGGGCAGCAAGTGGGTTAGGGCTGCAGAAGGGAAGGTTGAGGGATGGAGGCAGGGAGGGGTGTGGAATCTTGTTACCAAAGGGAGGCCTCATCTACTGGCATATGCAGGTATATACGTATGCACTAGTATATGTTGAAATGGAAATATGAAGCTAGGTGAACCCCGCACAGCCCAGAGTAGAAAAGATGTCTAATGCAGCTCTCTTTCAGCTGCACAAAATGGACCATCAAAGCTGGAACTTGGTACAAAAATGTTTTCCTGATCTGCAATGAATGCAGGTGGCATTGACCCACTGATACGGGGCATGATGGTTGATCATGCAAAACTGATGAAACAGAATCAACTGCTTGTTGACGAGCTCCAGAACCACCTTTTTGAACAGACAGCGATAATGGGTCTGGATCTAGCAGCCCTGAACATGCAACGGGGAAGAGACCATGGCCTTCCGGGTAAGGAGGCTCAAGTCCACAGTCCTGTGAACAATACTTTTTTCTTCTGCTCTTTATAGTAGTTGCATGAATGTACTAAGCTTTTTCCATACCAAAGGGAAGAAACAGTACCTTGATTTGAGGGTGAAGGATGGATAGACAGTCAGGCTCAGGGAAGAAAAGGTCTCTGCATTATAGAGATCTTTTTCTGAGGGATTTAAGACAAGAACAAAAAGTCTTGGAAAGCAAAGGTGATATTTGGGATAACGTAATAAAGAGGGGTAGAAACAACAGTGTATTGCAAAGAGAGTGCATGTGGGGTACAGAAGGTACAGATGCAAGCAACCACTTTCAGCTTTCATGTGGGCTAGACAGACCATCTGTGCCTTGTTCTTTGCCCATCAATGCTTACTTTGTGTCTTCAGACAACCCAGAGCTCTGAGCAGAAGCGGCTTGCACCCACAGGTATGATTGCCACCAGGTGCTGGAGAAGAACAGGAGCTCTTCTCCACAACCATATGTTGCTCTTTTCTAGGACTTGGATCCTAGAAATTTTGCTTCCCAAAACTGTAAAGACTGGTGCATTCACCCTAAGCATTAGGTTGCTCTAATGGACAGTGTGTGATGAACCTGTAGTCATGTGCAAATACAACCCAAATAGTTAGTTTAGTGAGTGCATACAAAAAGGACTTTTGAAAACATGGCATTTGTTGTGACTCTTTAGACAATAATGTCTTCCAGATCCTTTAATGCCATTGCTCATGGGCCAAGGGGTCTGTTTAGGTCCTGAGCCTAGGCAGATGGTGGGGAGACATAGGTCCTGTTCAGCTACTGTTCCTGCTTTTGCAGGCTACAATGCCTGGAGGCACTTCTGTGGGCTCTCCCAGCCTCAAAACATAGATGAATTGTCTGAGGTGCTAAACAATTCCAAACTGGCCGAGAAGTTAATGAAGTTGTATGGGACACCGGACAATATTGACCTCTGGATTGGGGCAGTCGCAGAGCCCTTGGTTCCCCAGGGCAGAGTTGGACCCCTCCTGGCCTGCATCCTTGGCACCCAGTTCAGGAACCTGCGTGATGGGGACAGGTAGGTATTTCTGAAAGCAAACATTCCCCGTTGCACTTATTATGGGAAAAAATGCCAACATTTCTTGTGACACACTAATCCAGCCCATCTCCAACACACCAGTGAGAGCTCTCAGCAAGGCTCACACCTTGATTTTAGCTCAGTTGCAAAAGGGCTCTTTTTTGCAGCCTGTTCCTATAGATCCATGCAGTTGAGGAGCACCAGCTCCAGGACATGGGTGATCAGCAGTAGTCTCTGCCTGAGGTGACATGTGCTCTCAGGGTACAAATGGGGACAATTAGTCACTGCATCCCAGCAGCCCACTGATGCTGCATGGAAGAGGCAGGCTCTCTGCACTGGCAGATGAGTGGCAGAATCTAGATCTGGCCACACCTGGAGACACCTCTTTCCAAAGCAGTGTGCCAGCTGCCTGATGAATCAAGGTGGATCTGAGCAGACACTCACCTTGGCCAGATTCCCATCTTGGCAAGTAACCAGCACCAAATGCCTTCAAGAAGACTATAAGCTGCTTCTGAAAATATCATTGCAGATTCTGGTGGGAGAACCCAGGAGTTTTCACTCGGCAGCAGTTGTATGCACTCGGAAAAATCTCGCTGTCAAGGATCATCTGTGACAATACTCATATCAGAAAGGTACCCAGGGATGTGTTCAGGGTCAACAGTTATCCTAAGGACTTCACTGACTGCCATGAGATCGATGCACTCGACCTCTCACCCTGGAAAGATGAACCTGAGAGTGGCCCAAAAGGTAAGTCTGAGGTCTGTCAAAAATCATAAATGTCCTACAAGGTCAGACTCTTGTGCGCCTAAAGAAATAAAAGAATTAAGGTCATGACAGTGACTCTGCCCCCAAAAAGACCTTGACCATCCATTCAGCCCCACTCAGACACCACTGGAGGCAGACATGCTGTTAGCCTATTCTCCTTGCAATCCCTCACCTTCATCATCTGTTAGTAGCCTGCCTTTTCCTCTTCAACTAGATGGGAAATCCCTGAAAACCCAGTCTGTTCTGGTCCTTGTGAACATGTCCTTCTCTAAGCATCTTATTCCAGGACAAATGGAGTCTTCCTTCACAGGAAGAGTGTCCATGAAGAAATCAATCAGAATTAGCCAACCTGCTCCAAATTCTTACTTTGCTGCTCCAAGCCCTCAGCTGTCCCCTTGCCCTCCCTAAAATGTTAAAGAATTTGAAGGTATATCTGGAATTATTTTGAGACTGTATGGCCTGACACATCAGTGGTTTAATATGCATAGTCAGAGAGTATGATGTGCCACATCCTGAAAGACGGTAAAACAGTGTCCTCCTATATGAGATGAACTAGCTGTGTCCTCCTACTGATGTATTTTTGGGATGGGTTCTCCCAGCTGGAAATAATGTATGGAGAACAGAGACTTGCAGAAGACAGGTATGGCCTGAGCAGAATGGACTGAATTGAATTTTTCCTTCTGGCAACTCATTTATAGATGCTTACAATATCTGGGGATCACTTACTCTGTCCTTCTGCAAGGCACAGACCACAAAGCATCTCCATGCCGTTCCTGTACTGAGTTTGATTAACTGTATTTGAGACAGACACTGCCGTTTAAGAAAGACATTTACACTTGATACAAAGGTTAAATTACAGTGACTTCACCCCATTCTTTAGGAACAGAGTCCAGCAGATGCTAACCTTCCCTTTAAACAATACAGGCTTCCTGATTTCTTCTGTTAACTTAGTCTTACGGTCACTAAAATCTGCTGAGCCACTTCCTGTGGCTCTTTTATCACCAGGCTGGGAGGAAGCTGAACTGTGCATAACCCAGAGACAGTGAAATTCCAGGGTGTTAAAAAGCAACTGCTAAAAGTTTAACCTTTTCAAGTGCCAAGAAATTGCCTGAAAAGCACTCATCCAAAGGGCTGTCACTGGAGGTACCCTTTGACAAAGCTGGAAGCACTGTGGTGTCTCAGAGGTACAAAGATACAGGGGTGACCTGGTACTCAGTTACCCATTCACCAGTGACTATTTTAAGCTATGGAGTGAAATAAAAATGGGGGGAGAAATATTGTGTCCCGGCAAGACTTTCTGCCTCTCAGTAGCTTTTTCTGCTTCATTGACAGTTTCTAATCCTGCTCATCAAACCAGTGTTGGAAATTCCTAATGGTGGCACCGAGCTGCTCTTGGGAAACTGCTGCCTGTACATCATGCTCAGCTGACTGCTGTCAACTGAACCGCGGCACATGATTTCCCAGAGAGGAGCTTAAGACTATGTCTACTGTTTTGTTTGCTGTACTGTGACTTCTATACCATTTATTTGTAAAAGCTTCCAGTAATGTAAGTCTTCAGACATAAGGGTAATGGCATTTAATTGTCTGTTGCCCTAAAAAATGTTCAGAGGTGTGCAAGACTTGGTTAGGTGCTGGATGCTTTATGATGCTCTAAAGGCACAATCAAGACATTTTTTTTTACTTCTCCTCCTGAATGGGTGTCAAATCCGGTGGTTGGTGTGATTGCATTTCAAAATCAAATTCCTTATCCTTTGTACCTGCTCAGAAATTAAGTTCATGTAATCTTTATCAAAACTTTTCTTATCTCCTTCTTGTTTTGCACAAGAGCATGAACTGTTTAGGCTGTTCCTAATTAGCAGTGAGATTTCAGTCTATGGAGAATGGCAGCTGCATTGTGAAGCCTAGAGACATCTTTTATTTAAATCCTATAGTGAACATGTGTGTGTTTGGGTGAGCTGGGCAGTAATAAAATACATTGTATGCACTCATCTACATTTGGCATCAATTCTGGTATGTCAAACCTCTGTCCAAAATGTTCTTTAGCTATGGTTCATAGCTAAATGTATCAGCATAAAAAATCAAACCATAAACTGGCTAGTATGTAAACCACAATAATTAGGGCTAAAAAATTAATCATCTGGCTGGGACGATCACTTCCAAGACTGTATTAAGTCAATAAATACCAAACGTAAAAATCATATTAAGTTTCGAACTCTTTTTGGCATGACTAGGAGGGAAGGAGGGGTCTGGGAGCAAGAAGGCGGCAGCCAAGGCAGAGTTATGAGTGAAGCTTCTGGGTGGAGTAGGTGCCTCTCTGATGAAGTCTAATGAAGGAGATGCTTGGTAAAATCCCATGGCTAAAGCATCTGCATGTGTGCTTTGCTATGGGGAGGGTGTGCTGGCAAGTCATGCCCATCTCAGCCCAGTGCCCCATGCTGCCCGCCCATGGCCCAGGGGTCCTGCAGGAGATCAGTGGGGCTGCTAGGGCCCTGGGTGAGCGATGGAGCACAGGGACTCTGCTGATCCATGAGCCCCCAGTGTGTGGGGAGCAGGGAAAGGCTGTGGTGACTCTGGGCAGAGGAAAGCAGGACACCATCCTCTTACACATAGAAGACAGGGCAAAACCAGGCAATATTCAGAAATCAGGAGCTGCAGCTCCCAGGGTGTATTTGGACCGAAAAATATATAAGTTGTGTTAAAAATCATGAGATTATCTGGGCACGGCAAGGATGTTAACCAATACGTTTCTGCTGTTTGCCTCTGGTTTCTCAGACCCCAGGCATGTTCTCCTCACACTTTCAAGACCTGCCCAGCCCCTGAAAGCAAAATCTTGCTTTGCTTGAAAGGAAGGCTAAGAAAAATGAAGAAACCACCAACCCCTGCAGACACATGTAAGATCTTTAATTCTCCTCTGCCAAAGCTGCCTTGGCTTTCCCCTTTCACGGCAGAGGTACCTCCCAAGTCCACCCCATGCAAAGAGGCAGGAGACAGTGTCTTCTCCTGAGTGTGCTTCCAGGGGAACGTGGCAGCCCTCAGACCCCAGGACAGCCACTTCCACAGGCAGGACGGCCATGGGCTCAGGGATAAATGCCTCCACCTTGTTTGTTTGGAATAGGAAAAGTTGATTATAAGACGCTCACAGGAAGGGTCCAGCTCTGCCTGGGGTCCAGGTGGAGAGAAGTTCTCAGAGTTCCGATTACAAAGAAATGTCCAGCTACCCACTGTGTGTCTGTCCATGCAGGTGGCACAGTTTTCTGGATGGAATATAACAACCATTTCATCACCTCCACTTACAAGCTTTTCTTCCTCTGAGGATGTTTTGCCTGCCTCTGGTATGTCAGGGTTGCAATCCAGGGTTGCCTCTGCTTCCAGATCTTCTTGTGATTACCATGCCCTCCCCCTCAGCTGCTACATACACAGCCGGAGCTGGAAGACAGGATTGCTAATGGGAAGCCCCATTTGTCATTCCTGATATCCCCTGAGAGGCAGTGAGCATGGAGTCACGGACCTGCTCGGTGAGCTTGGGAACATCATCTGGGCATAGGCCAATTGTCTCCACTTCTGGCAGGATCTGGATGATGCTTTTCCCTGGAAGAGTGAGACAGGAGGGTCAGAGAGGGGGGAATGAAATATGTGAGTGCTGTAGAAGAGCAAGAGAAGATACATCAGAGGGATCGGTTACAAACAACAGAACAAGACAGAAAAGAAGGGAAATGCCCTCTTTCACACACCAACAGCTGTGCAGAAACCCAGCTATGTCCCAGATGCACACAGGAAAAACCCAAACCAGACTTTTCCCATCCACAGAGACTGCAAAAATCCTAAATACAGAAACCAGTGAAACTCTTCCCCAAATACATTTAATGCAATGATTCATATTGAAAAAGTTTTGATGGTGAAAACACCTCAGGTTCTGTCTGGATCATGGCAAAGAGAATGAGATGTTTGTCATACATCCAAACTGGCCATGCTCTGATATATGTATACCAAATTCAACAGAGTCCCTCCTTCCAGAAACACACTTTGGGATGAGAGAAATTGCACCCAAGACTCCCTGTTTGGCCAAGGTGTGTCATACTCCTCTTGGGAAGCACCTGACCAATGGACTGGTGCAAACAGGAAGAATATGCTGGGGAGCTGTTATCATGCTCTTCTGCTTTTGCACCCAGTGGCCCTTGTTCTGGCCAGCAGAGACAAGGAGCTGCCTGCACAGGCACCCACCTGAGCATCTGGGGAGTGTCTGTTATTTTTTAAGTTTCTTGCATGCCCTTTACATGTGTGCTAGGAAATGAGATCCAGAAGTGTGAGGTATGTTCACTTGATTCGTGTCAATATAAAATTATATACTAGGGCTGCATAGCAAAATGTGGCCCCTCACTATTGAAAGCATTAAAACCCTGACAGTCCCTGATTTAGTGTTTGAAAGCACCTTTGTTTTCTTGTGGTCCCCTCCCTTGCTAAGATAGTGTTAGAAGAATGCCACTTGGTGCCTGAGAGAACAGAAGAGACCTTGAATAATCTCGTAAATCCATTGATAACATAGACTCTGGGCAACAGTGTTAAAACAAGCATCAACCTCCTGTGAGAAGTTCAATGCCCAAGGACTGATGAGCTAATTCAATGACTATATATGGGCAAAAGAAACCCAAAGTTCAACCATCGGACAGGTGAGGAAGACCATCAGAGACCACAAGAGGACCCTGAAGACCACTAAAAAGACAACTCTGTATACAGATTGAACCTTTACATATGTTAATGAATTCTCGGAAACCTTATGACTATGTATGACTGTATAGCATATAAACTTTGGAAATTTACTGAGTCGGTGTAGCACTTACGGTGGAATAATCCCCAGTGCTACCCAGCGCTGTTTGCTTGCCTCTATTCATTTAATAAATTGTAAACTTTAACTGGAATCCTGTTTGGGAATGGATCATTTATAACACTCATCTATCTTTGGAGTTGGTCTTACTTAAAGCAAAAGGTTCAGCTGCTCCAGAGATGCCTTCCCACTACATTATTCTTTGATTTCCTAGAGGAGTGCTCTATCTTGGTTGCCCATCTGAGCAGGGATGTGATGGAAAGGGAGCACACTAGCAGTGCAGGGCTGACACCCCTGCTCATGTTCCTATCGAACCTCAAGCTGGGGAATGCTTCCAGTACCCAAAAGGCTTTGGTGTGTGGCTGACAGAGACAGGACAGACCCAGCAGGTGAAAGATGAGTAGAAACAGACAATGCAGTATTTTAACATTTGCACCACTCACTTTTCCTATGTGTCTGCCTGAAAGAATGACTACACCCAGGTACAAACAATGGGAGGAATGAGAATTTCAGATGCAGATCTTCCCCTTAGAAAAGAGCAGGGCTGGCCTGGGGGAGTGTGGGAAGTGGCAGAAGCCCATTTTGGGGTGGGCGGCAGGGAAGAAAGTGGAGGAACAGGGTGGGTTACTTTCCTCTGTTGGAATTTGAAAGATTTTTTCCACATTTTCCTTCTGAAACCCATGACTTAGTCTTTTTTGCCCCATAAAATTTTATCAGTGACAAGCAGAAAATTTTGTCACTATAAATGGATGAAACACAGAAATAACAGGTTAACTGGGAGGAGACATGCTCTCAGCATTACTTTTGCTGAGACCTCCATGTTTGCTTTTGGTCCCCAACTCCCCATGCACCTGCAGCTTCAAGGACAGCATGGTGGGGCCAGGGGCAGGACCTGCCCCAGGACTCTGCTGCTTCTCCAGGTTCCCTCATATGGGTATTGGGCAAGCTGTGAGAATGGTCTAGACCATGCTTCTGCTGAGAAGGTTTGGACTAGGTGATCCTTGACATCCATTCCAACCTGGTATGCTATGATTCTGTGACTGAAATCCAAGGGGAGAAGCAGAAGTGATGCCTGAAATCCCCCATTCCCTCCCCTCCTGAGAAGACAGAAACTGCCATTGACTGGCTGCTATCTCCACATTGCTATCTCCACATTGCTATCTCTGTGAACCTGCCTCAGGGCTCCTTCCAAGGACTGAGCTCACACCAACACCCAGCCCGCTCTCTACATCAAGCCATCCTCACCTGGTGTAAATCTCTTCTCCTTCTAGTTGTAGAAGTTGCGGTAGGAAGAGATCACTACAGGAATAATGGGGACCTGGAGGGGAGGCAGTCTACAGTGAATCTACAAATTTCTCCATTCCTCCCCCAAAATGGAACTGGTGTTCTTAGGTGAATTCTGCACCTTGCTGATAATTATCCCAGTCAGCTTCATAGCAGGCACTCAGAGGGATATTTAGATCATATCACCCAATGTCCTCGCTGTTGGTTTTTGCACTTCCATCTCTGTATTGAGGCCAACAATGCTTGGATTGCCAAATTAGTATGTACAGAGGCCTGTTCAGCAGAAACTACCTGCCGGGCATGTCCAGGGCTATTGTCAATGTCCCCCCACTTTTTCCCCAAGCTGAGTCATGAAGCTTTTTCACCTGTCCCAGAAACAGCCCCGCTCCTGTGCCATCTGCAAGCTCCTGCTGGGTTCTTGGATGCATGTTTGAGCCAAAGGGAACCAGGGACCAGAAGCTACACAGCCCTGGTTGCTGGTGGACCATGGAGGCAAACTACACCCCAAGGGGCAGAAGGAAGGTGGCTCTCGCCTGGGCTTTCACAGCCAGCAGGAAGGCCCCACATTTGAAGGGTAACATGGAGTAACCATGATTGCAAATTCCTTCAGAGAGGATCAAGACACAGAACTGCAGGAAAGAGAAGACATTGAGATAGAGGGACCTCTAGTTACTATTCTGAACCACTGCACATGTGGGACTGCTCTGTCTGCTCCTGACCATGCAGAGACATCCACTTCCTCCACTTCAAGCACTTTGTGGACACACAACACACTGAACCCACCAGAGCTGCTCTTACTCTGTTCTGCCCATTGCCCAGCCCAGAGACAAAGATCCCTTTCCAGCCACATCACAGTTCACGTTTTTCAGTGGCTCCTCATCAAAGAGTCCTCCCCACTCACATTTTCTTTGTGCAGGGAGTGTGCCACCTCTGTCAAGGTAGTGATAGCCTCTTCCCTCTTCTTGTGGTCAAAGAAAATGATTCTTGAAAACCAGCATGCTAGCCAAATAGTGCCCATGTATAGGATTTCCTTCTTTGCAATGGGCACACAGCAACTTGGTAGTATCTCCATCATTACTGGAAAGAGACAACAAGGACGGAACAAGTTGTCATCTGCACTGAGGTTTCCTCCAGATTCTGGGCTACAGACTTCTGCTCTGGGAGATGCAATGCCTGCAGCTTGTATCCAGCTTCATAGCATCAGAAACATGTTGGGAAAGGGATTCTGGGGGTCTCCAGACCAACCACCCACTTAGAGGACTATTGCTGACACTGTGTGAGAGCAGCTATGACATGGCTGTGGTCAACTGACACTCTCATCCCCATTCTCTTGGAAAGGATGAAGCTGATTTAGCTTGAAAATATCTAATGGGCTCTGATACCGTCAAGAACAGCCCTGGCTTGGGGCTAGCTGGTAATGGACCATGTAGCAGCCACTCTTGCCCCTCTGCCTGTGGTACTTCAGATTTTGTACTACCCTCCCCTACAGACAACTGGGACCAGGAGCAGTAGGCAGGATCACTGCATACCCATAATGTCAAGGGAGGTCTGGTGATTCAACACGAGGACAAAGGGGTTTATGTCCTGAGGTTCTCCTTGCCCTTCACCACTGTCTTGAGCCCAAAGATGTATTTGAGTGGCAGGAATGACATGCACAAAAACCTGGAAAAGGGGAGCAGACATAAGGCAAAGAGCTGCTGAAATTGGGTAAAGGAACTAAACACCATTCTTCCAAACCAGCCCATCTCACAGACTGCTCCTGCAGATTAGCCTGTTTCTCTTCACACCTAGATCTGAGCCATGACTTGGAGAAGAGTGACTAGTACGTCTCTTCAGCTCATCACTTCATTAGAGAAGACAAATACACCTGGTAGGTTTTTTTCAACTCCAGTTAGAAAAATGGCCAAACAACTTCAGATACAGCAATTCTGTATCTCACCCAAATATCAAATAATGCCCACATTCATAGTGCACCTGTTTGTAATCTACTTCCCTGCTCGCCTTGCTGATTTGTGAACTCAGGCTGCCACAAACATGCCATGCACCTAACTCTGCTATTGACTGTGCTGAGGAAAGAGATGATTTTGCCTCTGGGTGACATTAGACTGCAATTCTGGTAGCCATATTTTAACAGGTACTGGAAAAATAAAGAAAAGAATAAAAGTCAGGCACAAAAGTCAAGAACTGATGAAAATTTCTTAAAGTGGAAGGCTGGTGCTCAATTAAGAGATAATGAACTCCCACTGCAGCATACAACAATGAAGCAGTAAATCCTGCCTCTGCAGCACTTCAGGAGGCTACAAGCACTATGCTGCTGTATAGCAGTCAGCTTCTAGCCCCCACTCAACCCAAATCCCAAGTTACTAATGCCCACCACTGCTAATCACTTGTGTACACCCAGCTGCACAGCCTCCAGGTAAGTCTGGCAGCTCTTTGCAGAGGCAGTAACAGATCGAGAGAGGGGATGGGCAGCAAGGGGATGGGTTCAGAGACTGCCAGACCTGGGGATACCAGGCTGTGATTGCAGTGATGGGGACAGCAGTGACAATGCAGGTCCCAGCACTGCACTGTGTTAATGTCTGCTCATGCCTCTTCAGGTGGGAACTGGGTCAGAATAAAGTTGAGAAAGAGAAGAGCACCTGCAGAGGTTTTCTCAACACAGCTTAGAAGGAGGATGACCAGCCACATGGAGGAGGGAAATACAGCTCAGAAGAACAGATAGGAGAAGTTTACTAAAAAAAAAAAAAAGTTACTTTACCTGTGCATTACATTCAGTTTGTTGGCATTGCCTAGTTTGTCAAATTTATGTCATCTTTACACTCTTTCTTTCCATCATTTTTTATTCTTTCTGTCAACTCAAATACAATACTGAAATGCACATCCCTTCTCTGAATTACAGGGCCTGACAACTCTCCCCACCAATATACAACAACTAATTCTTCCCCTCTGTAGCAACTCCCAAGGAGCCTCCAAAACAGTGCAAGTTGACTCTATCCATGCCCAGAGCAGAAAGAAGCCACAACTTACTTCATGTTTTCCACATTATGTCTATGAGGAATACTAATCATAACAACCAATAACCAGAATGCTTCGGGTGAGGAGCCACAACTTATAGAAGGTCATCTTGCAGAAGTATCTGAATGCAGAATTCACCTGGTAAAGGACTAGAAATACGATGAACAGAAACGTAAATGGGTAGTGAAGGAGCAAAAGCTCCATCGTTCCAGCCCAGGGTTAACAGAGCAGTAAATGAATCATGAGCACCCGATGTAGTGGAGCAGAGTTTAGATTCCCTTGATCAGCTACATGTGGCTGGTGCAAGGCTGGAATGAGATTCGGGAGCAATGTTTCAGAAAGGCTGTGTTCACTGCTTGGAGCTAAACTAACCATGGAAAGCTGGTTTAGCAAGGGATCTCCAGCAGCCCTGTGTGCAGGAGCTGGCTGGCAAGCAGGGGCAAACACACAATAGCAAGGCTGCCTATGTGCGTGGCTCTGGGCTGGTAGGGCAATGACTGCTTGGGGAGACAGCCCCCCCTCCAGGGGGGCTTTGTGCATAGGAACCCTGAGAACTTTTAAGAAAATCTTTAATGGGACAGAGGGGGATGTGTCGGACAGCACAGACACCAGGCTGTCTCACTCTCTGTGCATTGACCTTCACCAAGAAATGAGCTGGCTGCAAGATGTCCAGGAAATCAGAAATTAGTATTACGGAGGAAAGAGAAAAAACGGTGTTCCTAGCAGCCAGCTCCTGCACCATACATCTAGTCATTAGAGGAACCAAGCTGAGCAACTGGACATTCCTCAAGTAGAGTGGGAAAAGTATAAAAAGTGCCACATGTCTAGACAAAAAGATAAATGAAGCAAGAGCAGCTATTCCTGATGTTTTCATGGGCAGAGGCAGGCATATATTTAGACAGCATCTGCATACATCAGAAGTAAATCAGGAAAATGCAAGTATAACCTGGGAGTGCTCCGGCTGCATTTCACCTCCTAAAACCACTGCATGAAAAGCATCTCTGCAACAAGTGCAACAGGTAGGTTGAAAAACAAATGTTTCATGTTTCATCATCTCCACAACAGGCCTTGCTCAAGCAGCTATCACTTAAGAGGAGTAAAAATCTTAAATTCCAGCCATTACTGAAAGCTGCAGATTCTCAAAAGGGAATAGTCTGAGGACCCATAAAACTACATTGATTGTCACCTGCAGCCTAAAGAACAAGATCAAATCCCTGAGAACAGTACAATGGACAAGGCTCTTACATATTTCATTAATAAACTGAGGAAAGGCATGATAATAAAGGCAAGCATTGGCTGTGCTCCCTGCTCCCTTGGCTTAGCCAGGGACCCATCTTTTCCTGTCTTTCATGGGAAAACTGGAGAGAAGGGACTGTAGGCCTTGCTGCTCAGCTCTCCCAAGGCTTCCCTGCAACCAACAACAGGAGAGGCAGCCAAGGCAAAAAACTTTGTCTACAGCCTCCTCACTGTCCCTGCACCAGCACAAGCACCTTGTGTGTGCATATTGGACCCAGGTACTTTGGCCCCTCTGCACTGGAGCTGCAGAGACTAGCTCCCTTTTGGAGCCAGTTCACAGAGACTAGCCATAGCTGCTTTGTGCTTATCCAAGGTCTGATCCAGCAAACAGTTACTTTCCTAATGCCTATTAACCTTCTTAATATCTCATCGGTATCAATTATGGCCTTTCACAGTTGGGTGGAGGTTGATTTGACACACAACTGGTTCATCCTCACCTACCAGGAAAGAGGTTCCTAAAATGTAATGCCAGTGAAAGGCACTTTGAATGGCTGTACTGCAAGGGCAACCGTAGCTTTCAAATCAAGCCTGCTGTTGTCAGGCTCCTAATGTGAGAGGAACATCTGAAACAACTCTGCACGTGAGAACTCATCCAGAAGGTCTAAGGACAGGGAAGCTGGCAAATAGGAACTCATCACAAATCCCTGAAGAGCTTTATTTTTAAGTCACTGATGGTAATTTACGAATACTTTCATCAAGGCTGTAAGGAAATTATGTTCCTGCAGTATAGAGTGTGCTACCAAATAGGTACTAAGCTGTAGCAAGTTGATGACTTACCCAAAGGAACACAGCAGCCCTAAAATACAGCTGATCTACAAGAACACCAGATCCTGAACATGAAGGAAAGACAGAAAAATGTCTCCAGCAAAAACAGTGGTCTTCCCATGGTCAAAACAAAACACAATCAGAGAAGGACCCACATAAGCAGATTTACAAGTGTGAGGATCTATTAGACCCTTGGTGTGGCCAGTTTATGAGAGGAGTGCTTCTCCATGGCACCACCAAACTAAGGAATAACCACCATCGGCTGGGCATCACTGAGCTGCTCTATGCAGAAAGGTAACTCCACACACTCGGAGCACTCGGACAGACACATTCTCAAGAAGACATCAGATAGGCAAGAGTTTGAAGCTAGGCTAATGGTTATTTGGGGATTTCAACAGCTGGTAAATATCTCTGATGAGTATGGGAAAAGCTAAGGACATGAAGGCATAAAAATTATGCCATTCCCAACTCACCACAGAGAGACAGTCAGCTCAGATCTTACAAAACCCTTAGGCTTCAAACCCACAGATACTAAAATCCTAAGCTATAATTTTCTTCTGTTGCAAGGATCACTAGCACCTAGACTGACCCAGCTGAGGTCAATTGTATGAGATTTAACAAGGCCAAGTGCCAGGTCTTGCATTTCAGTCACAACAACCCCATGCAATGCCGCAGGCTTAGGAAGGAGTGGCTGGAAAGCTGCCCTGCAGCAAAGGACCTGGGGGTGCTGGCTGACAGCCAGCTCAACATGAGCCAGCAGTGTGCCCAGGTGGCCAAGAAGGCCAACAGCATCCTGGCTTGTGTCAGGAACAGTGTGGCCAGCAGGAGTGGGGCAGTGATCGTGCCCCTGTGCTTGGCACTGGTGAGGCCACACCTCGAATATTGTGTTCAGTTTTGGGTCCCTCAGGACAAGAAGGACATTGAGGGGCTGGAGCGTGTCCAGAGAAGGGCAACGAACCTGGAGAACAAGTCCGATGAGGAGCAGCTGAGGCAACTGGGGTTGTTTAGCCTGGAGGAGTCTGAGGGGAGACTTTATCGCTCTCTACAACTACCTGAAAGGAGGCTGTAGTGAGGTGGGTGTTAGTCTCTTCTCCCAGGTCACTAATGATAGGATGAGAGGAAATGGCCTCAAGCTGCATCACGGGAAGTTTAGATTGGATATTAGGAAAAATTACTTTACTGAAAGAGTGGTCAGGCACTGGAACAGGCTGCCCAGAGAGGTGGTGGAGTCACCATCCCTGGAGGTGTTAAAGAAATGTGTAGACGTGGCACTTCGGGACATAGTTTAGGGGCATGGGGGTATTGGCTTGATGGTTGGACTTGATGATCTTAGAGGTCTTTTCCAACCTTAATGATTCTATGATAGCTCCATCATGCTTCCATTTCAAAAGCAGTCAGGTCTTGCCTAGCCTGTAAGGCATTTTCAGAAACTACAGCTCTAATGAAGCTCCCAGTTTCCAGACTAAATGTATCCATGCTCAGCTGGCTCCCTTTGTCCCTGGGTCTTTGCACCCTTTTCAGAGTCTGGCCCAATTTAAGTGAATCTTAGATAGGGAGAGGAGGGACTTGCTTGTACCATGAGCTTTCATCGGGCAGCTTTAATGACTTTCCTACTCACCAACTCTGCTAAGCCACACATTGGCCAGAAGAGAGAGGTGGAGGCAGGGAAGGTGATCTAATCTAATGGGAAAGGCGAAGAAAATTGTCTTGTTCATGGTAAGCAAATGAAGGCTCAGAAGAAAACAGGCTGTCAATACAGCAACGCTAGCAAGAGAGAAGAGTTGTTTAAGTTAAAGATCACAATTGACTTCTAAATGCGGAAGCAACGATTTCAGGACAAAATAAAAGGACTGGATTCTGAAATGGGAGCAATTCCTACAGGAAACTGCTGGCAGAAATAGCTCCACTGGAACAGACTGGAACAAACTATCATAGGGCAAAGTGTTGGGACTGCTCAGTGCCAAGGACCACATCAGCCACCCAGTCTTCAAAAGGAGAACAGTGCTGAAGGGAACTCATCTAGTGCATACAGTTACGACACAGTTAAATAGAGTCATTAACATTGATATTAAAAACTTCAGAGGGATTCCAGGGTAAATATATTAGAGATGGGTTATCAGGACTGAGGAAACTGTATTTATCATGCTCCAGCTGCAGCTTCATGATGAATCCATGCATCACTCAGTTTTACAAGGCACAGATTAGCTTTGGATACCTACTTATGGGCAAAGACAGAGCTGGAAATTTTTGTAATGACAGAGGAAGAAGAGTTCCTACAAGAAAATGCGTACTGACTCATGAAGATTTCTGTGGCATCCAGACAGCCCTGACAGAAGTGTAGTGTGACAGGCTAGAATAGCTTGTGCTATAGGACTTGCATCCAAGGTGGGCAGTGCACAGTCAGGTGAACTGTGGGCTGGAAAATAAATCTGTTCATCACTGCATTGCAGAAGAACTGAGGTGGGAAGGGACCCCTGGAGGTCTGCAGTCCAACCAGCTACTCAGAGCAGGGTTAACTCCAAAAACAGATTAGCTTGCTTTTGTCTAGGCAAGTTTGGAGAATCCTTTTCCATGGTGATCCCACTAGCTCTCTGGTCCCTGTGTCCACATTGCACCACTATCATGGGGAATAATATTTTTCTTTGTCTAGTGGGACTTCTTGCAGCCTGTGTCTATTACCTCTTATTCTTTCACTGTGTGCCTCTGAGAAGCATCTGGCTTCATAGCTACTCATTAGGAAGTCAAAGACTGAATAGAAATCACCCTCTGCCCTTCTCCTCTCTAGACTGAGCAAATCCATCTTCCTCAGCCTTTTTATGTAGATGATGTACTCCAGTCCACTGACCACCTTGGTAGGCCCCCACTCAAGTCAAGTGTAGTCATCACTAGGAAAAGGTCCTGAGTAAGACAGACTCAGGATGGACATCCACTCCCAGAGCTGAAACAGCTGGGGAGGCTGCAGGTGGAAAAGAAAGTGAATGAGAGGCCCAAACAGAGCTGGCAGGGAGAGCTGCAGTTCTGAAATCAGCAGCAGCTCCTGCAGGTTGTGTTCCCCATCTCAGTGGCTCCATGGCCAGGGAAGGCATGCTCCAGGCAGTCTGATTGCAACAGCCCCCATCCTGCCATACACGCATTTCAGGGGTTTGATTAGGCAATCAAGCTGATAAACTAGATTAAATTTTCCAAATTTCAGCCTTTTCAGCTAAAATTGGAAAAGACAGGTCCTCTGTGCTTAGTGCATACAGAAAGACTGTAGGTGATTTTGAGCCAGTCATTTCCTCCCCCTAAAGTTAATTGCTGCTCAAGTCAGAAGGTAATAAATAAGACCTCCTCTGTCCCCAAGTGGCTGAACAGATGCTGTAAGTACAGACATTAGAGTTAGACAACACTAGAAAACTAAAGCTAGAGAGACTGAGACACATGGCCCCCATGTAGTCAGGCACCTCACACCCATCAAATCTGTTGATTCCCTTGTAGCTCTCAGCACCAGGAAGTTACCCAAGAAACAGTGGGCTTCAACCCAGTCCTAGGGCAAGCTTGCATGCTTTCTGCCTTCAGAATGTGTCCAGGCTTATGTTTATCAGGTAGACACCTGGGGTGTTACGCAGTCCCAGCATCGCCCCTCCACCCTGGCCAAGTGCTGGCAGAAGTCAGTATTTATGCCTGATCTTTTTTGATGTCATGGGGACTATTCCCATTTTGGGAATGATAAGGAGTAGATTATTGTCAAGTGTTTGTTGGAATCAAATCCTGCACCAGCCTTTTTCTCTGAGGAATATGTCAGAGTACCACACGACACAGAAGTGTGGGTCAGAGACTTCAGCAATAAAGATCTTCTTTTGTTAAAAATACACAGGTTCTTGAATCTGCTTTGTCCAATATCCCCATACAAAACCTACCACCATTCTCCACTCACCTGTGGCTACTGCACCTTTTACAGAGTGCAAGGAACATTTTGGCCTTGGCTCAAAATTGCAATTTATTGATCAATAGCAGTAACACAGCAAACTACAGAGGAAGGAGAAAGCGGCTTTGGTGCCTTTCAAGATAAGATATTGAGGGGAAAAAGTTGGAGTAAGACTAGATTGGCTTTTACTTTCTTGTACTTTAAGACTGTTCTTATCTTTGCCAGGACACATTCCATCACCTCCACACTGACAGGCTGCAGGAATAACTTGCCACAGTTTTCCATCACACTAGATGATGCCTTAGGCATTCTGGACTAAGGGCAAAAAAAGATGAGAGAACAGCTTTCTTCCATGTGGACAATTTCTTCATTCCGTATTCAAACAAAACCTGAGGCAGGGCATTTTAAACAAGTCTATTTGGGGGTGCATGACAGCTATTGCTGCTTCACTCAAAGGCACCATGAAATGAGATTTTCTCTGGAAACTGAAGCATGTACTTTTTTTTTAAGGAAAAAAACTGGAGAGAAAGAATAAGCAGTCATTCTAATGCCCCACTCTCTTTCTATGTAGGTTGAAAACTTTGAAAGGAGGGTCCAAAACCTGTTTTTGACAGTAAAGCTTACTGAAACACAGTATATGTGAAAATGCCCAAGTTGATTTGATTGGTCAGTCTCTGGATAACTCGTTTTGCTTTGCTTTGTGATATTGAGTGATCTGTGCAGATCTGGGACCTCTTTTCATTAAGTTCTTTTATTGCTGGACTCCATCTCACTGAAAAGGCTTCATGCAAACTAAATTGAGCAAATGACAGCAATCATGCTCAAACATTTCAGGCAGTAAAAGCATACACGGTAAAAAAGGAAAAAAAAAAATCAATCTCAACAGCTTCCCAAGTCTGGACTTCTGGGGAATCCTCAATGTTCAGCATTAAAAGTCACCAGATGCTTCTCCTACAGGACATAAAAAGCAATGCATTAACAAAAGAGAAAAGGATATGCCATAGTTCCCTGTTATCTTGTGTGATTCATTTCTGGAAAAAAAGGGACCAATAACTTTGGTACTAGTCCTGATTGCTCTAAAGACCTCCAGGGATCCCTCCTTGACTACAAAATCCTACAAGTTTCACTTTTTCTGGCACCATGAAGATGGTGTTCATGGTTGTACCCTGCCACACTTTCAAACTGATAATCCCATAGCCCTGTGGAGACTATAATGAATCATCCTCCTGAAACATGGGAGCTGACTGCAGAGAGAGTTGACTGAGCTCTTATTGATTGCTGTTAGCTGCAGAGATTTGTGTCTTCTCACAGCCTGGATATTGTCATGAGAGCCTGGCAGGGCCTGACCATCAGAGCAAAGGACATAAAATGTTTTGTTAGGAAAAGGCATGGCCCTAAGGCACTGAAGCAGCCCACCTTTCCCAGGGGAGAGCCATTCTTGCCTCCATCTACTTCCCAGGGATTTCAGAGAGCATTTTGGAAGAAAAGCATTAAACCTCAAGAACTTTACAGATCCTGAAGGCAGCTGAGGGAAATACTGTAAATATGGGCAAAAACTTTCCTAGCAGAAGTCAAACTCTACAATCTCTTCCATAAAGTGGGAATCTCTACTCAAGTGCAGAGCTGCTTTTGGTCTGACCAGGATGTGCTGACAGCCTGCTCAGAGCTGTGCAAAAGACAGACCAACTGCCTAGACAGAAAGACTAGCCTCCCCAATCTGGGCATCACTTCCCATGCAGAAAAGCATGGGCATCAACAGTGAAGAGCTAAACTGAAAAGTCTGTTAATCAGAAAAATCGCAGATCAATGCACTTAGCTTGGTCTTGCAATGCCGATGCCAGAAGATCTGCATGCTGGAGGAGCTACTCAGAGTGGACCTGATGAAATGGAGTATCTAAACGTGCTAGATATGTACCTGGCACATATGTCCAGACCTGTGTTAGGTAGCTCTGTGTTAGAGCCTTGGGGTCTGGTTATCTCACATGTTTGCAGGCAGGAACTGTCTGCTGTTTGAAGCTTATACCTTCCTCTGTAACTTCCTCAGTCCTCTTCGACTTCCAGGCTCTGAGGTCCAGCTTTGGGATCTGGCTGCAGCTCACAAAGCCAAAAGGGTATCTGTTAGCCTGGAAGATATATCTTGGTACTTTAGAAATGTGGGTGTTGTCACAGATTATTCGTTGCAAGGAAATTTTGGCCAGTGAAGAACGCTGCTGAGGAGTGAAAACCCCTCTGTTCTGCCACCAAAACCTGCAGGAGAAAGAAGACGACACAGCAGATTTTTGCCTTCTGGTTTCTTCACATTCAAGACTCCTGCAACGTTATGTCCCATTAACACCAATAACACATTTCTTTTGCCAAGAACAAATTTAAATTTCTGTTATTTAAATCAAGAGCCCTGACTCACCAGCTGGTTAATGTAACTTGCTTTTCTGCCATGGACTTATAACGAAGATGCAACTG
>VZTV01046065.1:1014-12516 GCA_013400875.1 Anhinga rufa | reverse complement strand
TCGTGATTCTCTTATCTGCCTTTTTATCTTCTCTTTATCTTCTCTTATCTGCCTCTTCTGACATAGTCATACGACAGGTAACATACCTAGGAGCAAGATTGCAGGCAGAGTGGTTTCTCTGGGAAAGCGAGGACTGCAAGGGGGTCTTGAGGTGAGAGTGAACAAATAACTCAATGTGAACACCTGGTGTGATCCGATGAGAAGTGACCTAGAACAAGCATTAAATGTCTAAGCAAGGGCATTTCTACTAGGGAGGTGCCTCTGAAGTCATATAGCTGACCAGTAAGAACTAATAGGTGAAATTTAGTTCATTGAATCTAGACAAAAGTGTCTACATTAGCAACCTGATGCTGAAAAATCAGAGGAGGTGCAGAAAAGGCATCCTGAAGTGACTCAATGCCTTGAGAAAACACCATATAATTGGAAATCATAGAAAGCTCTATCTGTTTAGTTCATCAAACGAAGGAGTGAAAGGTGACTTAACTTGAGTGTATAAATACCTTTGTAAGCATAAAATAACTACTATTAAAAGGCTTTTTAATCTAGTGCAGAAAGGCTCAGTAAGACTCAATGGTTGCAAGCTGAAGGCAGACAAATTCAAATGAGAAATTAGGCATACGATTTGATAATGAGGACAATTAACCACTGGAACGAACTATCAAGAGAAGCTGTAGTTTCTTCATCTGAAGATCTCTTCAGTTCCCAGACCAGATGCCTGGACAGTTTAGCCAGGCACAAATTCTTGTACTCAACAGAAATATCAGGGTTGAATTCAATGATCTGTAACCTATGGGAGCTTAGAGAGTTTGAGCTAGTGATGCTTTCTGTTTTAGGTTAAGGCTCTAGGGATCTTCCTCGTTCCTAGTTTTATATCTGACGTATATCAAATGTCAGTGAGGAACCTGTTTAAAAAGAGTGCACATGACCTTGAATGACAAAGTTCAAGTTCCTGGGATCAGAGCAAAGAGCAAATTCCCCCCTTATTTTGGGTGCTGATCTGGGTCTGAAATGCAACAGACTTTTGAGATACAGCTAGCAAAGCCCAATAGCAAAGGCAGGAAGGAATAGGTGCAGCCTCCTTCCACTGCTCTTTCTAGCTAGAGGCACTGCAAGCAAAATCATCCCCTGCTGCTTGATCTGAATTTGCATTATATCAGATTGTATCCATTTACCAGCTCGATATACTTCACCCTTCAAATACATTTATTTAATGTATTTAATTCCTTTTGATGCATGAACAGTGAAAAAACATCCTGATATGAGTTCCGAGTGCTCTGTCAATTCTTTAAAATTACACCCAGACTGTATTGTAATTAGCTTATCCCACCTTTGCAGCAACAACTTGTTATTAAAGGTAACCATCCCTTTGCTTCTCTTAATACTCCCTTCCCGGTCTTCAAAGGCCAGAGGAAGTCCAGGTGCTGGGTATAGTGCCCAAGGCGTTAGTACCCCTGGCAATTTTTTACCAAAGCCAGGAGGGTTTTAAGGGGTTCAGGGTTTCCATGAAGAAGGGTCCTGAACATCCCATCCCCTTTTACAGTGTCCAGGGATGACAAGCATCTGTGTCACAGCCAACTCCAGCTAAAACAATTTGCCATGGGAAGGAAGGTGTTTTGCCAGAGGATGCCTCCTGTAAATATTCTCCTTCACCTTGGAAAGGCCTGCTCCCATGTATAGTAGGTGAGGAACTGGCTCAGAGGATGGAAAGCAACCATGACTGTGAAGATGCTTCTTCCCCGAGTTCCCTTCCACGTTCTGGCCACACTCTGCAGCCTTTGGGAGCCTTCCAGTGGCTTCTTTGTTCCTATGTATCAGCCAGCTGAAGCATCTTACCATCCCCTTGAAATCCTGCCCACGCCACCCCTCCTACATACACCCTTTGATTCCAGCTGCAGATGGGAGCAAGAGACAAAAAGGGCAAAATCATGGGAGTGAGGAGGTGGGGATCAGAGACACAGATGAAATGAAAGGTCTAATTAAGTGTGCCCTCTCCGCTGGAGCCACAGCCTGGTTTTTGTTATGCACATGACTGTACGCTGGCTTCCAAGTTTATAAAAGCAGAATATGCTCTCACAGCCAGTGCTGGGGAAGAACTCTTGCCATTCCCTAACCCGATAAGATAGTTAATGGCAGCGTCTGCTACATTCATATACATCTACTTATTAATTAAAAATACATAGGCTTCAATTTGAAGTTAAAGTGACACATTTAATAGTATCTTTCAGAGCTTGTTAATGCTCAATGAGAACTTGATAGTCACAATAAGTTTGCATAATAAAAATTTTGGTCCTGATGTTAAAGTATTACACATTATGCAACATGCATACAGATGAAGAAAAGTGGAAACCTCTGAATAATATGTTCCTCTGTCTTCCTAGCTGCAGCAGCAGAGGCATTAGTCAGGTGCACTTCATTTCCAATTTGTGCAAAGGCAGGAGCAGTATTTATTTCTGCCACAGGGTTATACGTGCACCCAAGTAGCTGCATAACTTAATGGGAGAGGGCAGAAGTGTACTAGGGAAGATGAGAGCCTGATTGTTCATCTGCGCCTCTGGATGTGCTTTCCCGTACATTTCTGGCAAATCTTACATTATATGCAAAAGTAAAGGGGGGCTTCTGAGGATTGGATCTTAAAAGTGAGCTCGCAGGGTTTGTGTGAATATGGAAGTTAATTCTGATTTAGGCAGGTTGGGAATTACGTTGAATTTTCAATGGGCTAAACTTAACAGTGATAAGGTCTCCTCTTATTCCAAAATTATTACACATGTACTATTCATAGTCACTCAGTACTGAGAAACTTGATGGGTAGACAAAAACATGTAGCTTAAATAAATGGTTATTTTCAATGTTAAGGGAGCCAAAATAATTTTAAACCACTTTTTTTTTTTTTTCACCCTATTTCTATATTTATGCACTTGTGTCAGCTCAGGCACTTGAGAAACCTGCTTCAGTTTCTGTTTCCTGTCAGTTTTGGTGTCTGCTCCTCATTGGTTTTGGCAACTGGTTCTCCAAACTAGATCTGAATCTTCTTCCGTGGGTATTTATGCGATTCCTGACATTAAAAGTTACTACAGAATTTGTAAAACAGGAGCCTTGCTATTTTTTATAACATTTCACTAGCTATTAAACTTTCGGAAAATCTAGGGAGTTTTCATGCTTTTGATGGGTAATGATGTGTTCTAAAACACTTAGTGAGAGTTCTCCCTTGACAAAGAGTAAATAATATTTTGAATTATTGTAAAATCCTTTCGAGCTTTTGTCTTTTCCATATGTTTAGTAAATCTTAAAGAAAATATGGGCCCTGTAGTGTGTTTTATGGCTTATTTTAACACTAACTACTGTTTTATTTTAACTAAATGCTTTTGTGGCATTGCATACTAATAAAAATAAAGTTATAAAAAGCAGTTGTGCTATATAGTACAGGCTCCTTTGTTCTCAGCACTGTGAGGTGTGATGTCTGCACTGAAGATGAATTCACCATACTTAAAAAAATATTCTCACTTCAGGAGAAAAGATGCCTTTTGAAAAGGCTTGTGTTGACCTCTACTCAGAGGAGCAGGGCAGTTTTCCATCTATTCTCCAGTCCAAGGCCAAATTTCTCCTTTCTGACTGTGTCTGTGCTGCAGATCTCTATTTAGCGTAGCGGTTTCCTTCCCTGTGCAGCTTCCTGAGGGAGATCTGTGTGACACCCACACAGAGGGAACTCGCAAAAGGTCTGCCGTCCCCGCCGCTGGTTGCTAGACTACATCAAGTGTGACAGCATCCTTGTACTGATGGAGCTTCTCCCTCGCATAATGTGATGGGAGCCTTTTGTGATTATGATCCCCCATTCAAGCCACGCTCAGTGCACATACAAGGACAATCCAAAATAAAGGAGTATTTTTCTGTGTTGTGTCTGAGCTGCGCCATTTCCACCAGGGAAGGTTGAAGAATACATTTATAACCAAGCTTGTTTTTCAGTAGCATACAAACAGAGCCAAATCCTAGCTGGGACATATTCAGACAGGTATTTTTTTAGTAGCCATGTGCTTGCACACAGATTCGTGTTGAGGCAGCCTCCCCTATCTCTAAAGATGAGCTTTCAAGCTGTGAACAGAGGCAGCTCTGCTCCACTCTCAGCAAGGTGATGCCTTGGAGAAGTGTACTGTACGGGCATGGGTGAGCTGGCAATGTTGCACTGTCATCCAGATCACTGCCCACAAATCAGATTTATCCTCTTGCGTTTGTTTGATGGAAAAGACTTGTCATAGTATCCAGAGTGACAGCTGGCCAGCAGTGCAGTGCTGGACCACGCAGCGTGCTCAGACACAGACCCACCCTGCAAAGGTTAACAAGCTTTTAAATTGCACTGAGGTGGTGGGGCTGAATCGGTTAACTGATTTACCACCAGCCCTGGACTCTTAATTGTCTCATATGCTAAGATTTTATCTCAAGATACCCCAGGGTGGTTTTTTTTTCGTGTGGTTGAAGGCTTTGTTTCTGAGTGAATGAGTGGAGGTGGCAGGATAAGCTTGGGATCAAGATAACTAATACGAGGGTACCAGAAGTTACAGAAAGGGAGGTCTGGGAGAGCTCCGTGGGGGACAGATGTGTGCTTGAGCAAGTCCAGTGGAGAGCCACAAGGATGCTCAGGGGACTGGAGCATCTCCCTTATGAGGAAAGGCTGAGAGACCTGGGTTTGTTCAGCCTGGAGAAGAGAAGACTGAGGGGGATCTCCTCAGTGCTTATCAGTATCTGAAGGGCGGGTGTCAGGATAGTGGGACTNATTCTGTGATTCTGTGATTCTGTGATTCTGTGCCTGAGGGGTTGTGTGGGCATTGGTAGTGTGTTTTGGGAATGCCAAGTCAAAGAGATGAGGTTTGCATTTAGTCCTAAGTGACACAAGGCTAGGTAGCATCATTATTTTTTATAGATAGGTGGTTCACAGAAATGAAGAAACAAGGTCTTGACCAGTAAAGGATCCACACCATGACCTCCCCACCCCTCCACCAGTAAATCAGCTTATTTCACAGCCTCCAAGGGTGCTGTCTTTTGGTGAGAGGAGAAAGATGATTCCTCCAAGAAAAAAGTCCACTTTTTAGTTACAGATAGACATAGGTCTGAGCTACAAAAATTTCAATTTCATTAAGATTACTGGGGGCATGGGGAGACCGGGCCTTGGGGCTCCTTGGAGGAAGAGGGTCAGCTGAGAAGCTCATCTCACAGACCAGCTGCTCTCTGATAGTTTGACATGGGGAAGCACCGAGAGCCTGCCCAACAATATGGGAATATGTCAGGAAAACATGGTTTGTGGCAAAGTGAAGGAAGAGGGAAAACATCCGCTACAGATCCTCACACAACAAACACAGAAGGACTCAGCTGGAAGGAGCCTTTCTAAGCAAATAAGAATAGGGTGGATGGACCCGGAGATAGGAGAGCTGTCTCTGCTGAAGAGATAGGAAGTATTTAATTGATGGAGCCACTGAAGTGAGGGAAGAGGGGAGAGGAAAGCTGGTGCTTGGATTTCTTCATTCTGGGTCAATAATCTGAGACTAAATAACCCCTTGCACCTTGTGTGCCAGGAGCTCTTCAGCGTGTCAAAATGGGAATTTAAGGATATTAAACTCAGCTTCTAGTGCAATTACTATGCAGATGGTGGAAAATAAGTGTTGGCAGATTTAGTGTGGGTGCTTGGTGAAGCTTGTATCTATTGAAGAGGCAATAGGCAAACACTAAAGATGAAATTTCATTTTCTTCACAGCTCTGGAAGACCTGAGATAATCAAAATATTCATAGGGGCTGTTTAGATTCTTCTTTTAGAGAGAAAACTGTAAGCTGCTTGTCCCTCTGTTTTGCTGTCATGTACAGGTTATCTGCAAAGGGCAGATTTTAGTCTGGGGGGGTTTACTTGCTGATTCACACAGTGTGATGTGGAGAGCATTCCTCGCTGCCCTCTCCTGCCCTGGAGTTGTGTCAGTCCTCGGTCAGCCCAGCACCCAGCTCTGACCCACAGCACTACATGCCCCACCAGCCCTGAAGCTCCGTCTGCTGCTGACGCTGCTTCAGTCACCTAGTTTGGTGGGTGCCTCGTGTCATTTCGTAACACTCCTCAGTCCCAGCCTCCTCTTGACCAGCCCTGTTGTTCTTCCCATGCCAAAATGGTTAATAATGGCCAGACTGAGCTGAACCTGTTGTGAATCTCTCACCAGGCAAAATAACCTTTTAGGACACTGGTTTGAGTCCAGGTATCCAGGACTCAAATTCCTGCAAATTCCTGCCTTTCTCCCACTATCGTATCACTGTCTCAGCTGACTTTTGATGTGTTTTTGTTTTTCTTTTTGTTTGATTTTGTTGGTGTTTTTTTTTTGTTTGTTTGTTTTTGTTTTTTAACCCATTTCTCTGGAGAAAAGATTGCAAAGCTCCTCCTTGGATCGAGATTCAAGATTTTTTCTTTTCTATTTATTTCCAGTCCAAAGCAGGCACTCTTGGTGGACAGCCTGACAGCATGAGCTAGTCCCTGCTTGAGCCCTGTAACAAATTAATAAATATCCCATCTAAGATGCAACATTTTCCAGTGTTGATTAACCTGAGCTGAAAAGATGGATACTGGCTCCTGCAAATGCAGGGAGAGCAATGCTAGATGAATTTTGTGACGTGGTTTAGAACCAGACTTGGTAGCTAAGTGGGTAACAGCACCATCTACCATTTAAGCACTTTATATCCCTGGGCAGCAGAGTCACTCCAGAAGCACACAGAGGTGTTCAATGGCCACGCTGTGTAGAAAATCCATTAAAGCCCAATCAAGCTCAAGTTTGAAATCCAGGCTTGGTGGCAGCACAAAAAAAAACTTGAAGGGGAGAAATAAATCTCTGCTTAATCTCTCAGAGAAAACCACAGCAGCAACTCAGTGCAGACACGATACATTGCAGCAGTGGTTTCCTCTGTCTGACGGCATAGAGAGAGAACAGTTTCAGAGCTCTGCAGAAGTGACCCACTTCCAGGCTATTTAAAATGCACTTAGGTGCTGTGTACAATATGCACAGGCATGCTGCAGACCTAAGGGAAACTGAGGGAGGTGAGCCCTGAGGAAAGGACTCTGGTTTCATTGACCATTCCTCAAGGGGTGGATCTGCTGAAAGGACCCCAGTTTGGTGGGATTCAGTAGCATCCCAAACGGAAAGAGAAACTGGTGCCAACACAGAGTGGAAGAGAGGGCATGAGTGACAGCATTGAAAAGCCATGCCAGTGGCTGCACTGTCCATCAGATGGGCAGGGGTAGGACAAGGTCACACCCCCCCCACAGACCCCCCATATTGTTATATCATTGATGCCTCAAGAAAGGACACCTTAAGAGTGAGAAAGGGGTTGTGGCACCCATCCATCAGCCAGTGATGACTTTATAGACCAGTCAATGCATAAGTGGGGCGTCTCACAGACACAGAGTGGTTCCTCTCCATTGACCTCTTTTTGTGCCTTGGAGACAATTTTCAGATTTTTATATTGCTATGCTGGAACTAATGAGAGCAGCCTGATCAAGCTGCCAGAATGAATCAGGGGGATAATGCTGCACTGATATGCTAGGCCACAGTCTATCCTTTCCCAAAACTTGAAATTGGTTGAAATCCAATTTTGTCTCTCATTTTTACACTCAGTGGGGGAATCTTCTGGCAGTGTTTCAGTCTGGAGATTTTGCTTCCTGTGTATAATGCTTCTTCCAATCATAAAGCCGGAGGGAGGTCAAGCTGAGCAATATTCCCTTTGTGTGTGAAGAGATATACAAACTGTTTCTCGTTAGAGAAGAGTTAGAGTTTGGAACCTCAGTTCTGAATACCTCAGGGTTCTGAAAATTAACCTTTCCACATGTTTCTGGTCCAAATCTAGACTGGACTAGCTCTATCCTGCTCTACTCAGGAAGCTTTGGAGAGAGGGGAATTTAGTGCTTAAGGTAGCTCTGATGCTGGAAAACAACCTCTATCATTTTGCTCTGGATTTGCTGTACAGGCCACAGATTGACCTCAAACTCACAGCATGAAGTGGTAGCAGCAGATTTTCTCCTTGAGTAGAAGGGGGTGAAAATATGGCTTGCTTTCAAAATATGTCTTACTTTTGAATTGTTACAACTGGGTAGGAAAAAAAACAACCCAGGAGATATCTGTTTCTTCACTGTTAATCCACACTGTATCTGCAGAAAGTACCATTTCAGCATGTGCACTAACCACTAGGCACCTTTTCAATTGGTTTCACTTATTGAAACCATTAAAGTTTTATCCTGCCTACAAACATGCAAGCACTGTTCCCAAGCTGCATCCATTCTTGCTAGGATTGCCAGTATTTCCAGCAAGTAAGTAAAGCAGAAGCAATAAGAGTCCTTCTTTCTGGCATCTTATGATACAAAAAAAGAATACTCTTTAACTGCTTTGAAGGAATGTTTAAATTCTGTTAAGAAAAAAGATTTGGAAGCTGTGTGAAGAAATCACAGGACAATAGTCCCCAAGGATTAAAGATGATGGATTTGACCTGAATCTAGAAAAACATGTAAGATTAACATTTAGTTGGCTGTTGGATCTTAAAAAAAAAAGATCTTTTTACTTCTAACATTTGTCTTCTCTTTAAAGTTTTGAAATACCCCAAAGGAATGCAAGAATGAAGGCCTAAATATACCAAGCTGACATAAGAAATATTTCAGTTAATAAGTAAATTTATCTTGCACATGGACTCGGGCTTTTCTATGCAAAAGGCAAAGAGAGAAAGCTCAGGGTTGGCATTGTTCTCCTATATCTAATGCTGAAATGAAGTGTCTTATGTTTGTACCTGGAGCTGCCTCTCATGAATGTGCTGTGAATCTTCTGTTATTCAGTAGCATGTTTGTGGGTTTTATGGCTTATCTCTGCGAGTCTAGAGATTTCCTTCAAAAGGGAACACAGGACTGGAGTCTTCTTGCGTAGCTTTAACCAGCAGAAAACCTCTGTGGTGTCAGCTCCATCACTTCTTGTTGGAGACAGACAGACATTTCCCATCCATGCAGAAATTGCCCCTATTTACCTTCATTATTTATCCTGGGATGCCAGAAATCCTTCTTTGTATTTGGATTTCTCTTCATATTGTATTTGGATTTCTCTTTGTCTTTCTTCCTTTGGCTAGATGGGGGAAGCTGTAGGTATAGACCTACACCCTAATTTGTAGGTTATATCCAGATCAGCCAGCAAATCAATGCAGTAGGAGTAGAAGAGTGGTTTGAAGCAGCAGGTGCTGACGCTCTTCTGCTATGCTACATGAAGCTTGGGAGTTTTATTTCTGGCTAGACCTAGTCTGGTCCCATGGACCAAATATCTCCATTGTACATGTTGTTCAAAGCTGTCTGGAGGACCAGATATCAACTTGGTCATTAAGTCTTATATCTGCCTTAGGGTTTGGAGTACATTTGCTGCACATTTGGAGTGGAGCTTCTGGTTTAATTTTCTCCAAAAGGAATCTAGTTCATGAACATCAAAACAGCTCTGCAAACGGAGCCAATGCATGGTAAATTGATGACTGGGAGATTTACTTCAAAATCCCACTCCTGCTCTGAAACAAAATGCTAATGTAGAGGCAGCCTTATGTGATGTGTGGAAACAATTTATTTGGTCCTTCCAAATGTAACTTGATTTTGCTTTTGGTGTCTGAAAATATTTCCCATGAATGAGATTTCTGTCTCCTGAAGAGCTCTGTCAACCCATGAGGCTAAGAGCAGGAGCTGATGGAGAGTTATTTTAGCATCCCGAGGGGGAGAGGAGAACAGTCGCAGTGGGTAAGATTTAGTAGCACTTTGTAATAGATGCGTCATCCTTCTCTGAGGCTATTCCTCCTGTGCTGTTGCATTAGTGGCCATTCCTTCATCTTCTCTGCAGGCAAGAATGGCCGACAAGCTGGGTCTTAAGGAGGCAGCTTGATTTTCTCCCTGTCTCCTTTAGCTGGGTGTTGTGCTCTTGCCAGTGGTTGTCTGTCCTCATAAGACTGAGTTGCTTTGAATCCTTACAAACTATTTGACTTGTTGACCTGCTGCAATAGCTAATTCCACAGGGTGTCTGCAGTGTGCTAAAAAAAATAACAGCTTTCTTCTCATCACTTCCAAATTATATGCCTTTTAGCTTAATAAAAAATTCTCCCTCCACTCTAGGAGGAGGGGAGAAGAGGAGCATTAGGTCAGGATTCACCACAGAGTTCATTTTCTTTCTTAACTGCCAAACCCCCCACTTTACAATCTGAGCCTGCTTTCTTTAAAATTAACGATAAAACAGCTAGTGACTGCAATGGGAGCAGGTTTGTGCTTTTACATGTCTCCTTTCTAGGTTAAAATCATCCCCAGTCTTTCTGATCTCTTTGCAAATAGAAGCTTCTGCTCCCAAAGGAACTGCCACAAAAATCTGGCTGCAATCTGTTCACATGCTGCTGGGTCCGTGTGTTTGGAGATGCACTCTCAGTGCACAGCACACCCAGAAGAACAGTCTCCCATTTCTTTGGTTCTCTTCTTTTACTCAGACATCTTCATTTGGTTTCCTCCAATGACTCCCAGGACTGTCTGAGGGAGAGATGGCATGCAACTCTTTGCTGCTGAAATCAGAGAGTGAGGAGATGCTCTTATCTTCACAGGGACAGAGTTTAACCTTCTGACTTTAAGGATCATGGGCAACTGGAAAGATCCAAATAGTGGAAAACTAAGCTTTGGGAAAGTAAAAGCTTGAATTTGATTTCTCACCCATGCCAGCACTTTCAGTATTACAGCAGCTGCAGGGTCATATAGCTGGGGCAATACCAAATCTGAGGTAAACAAGTTCTGTAAAGAGCATCATCAGGATCACCAGAGGCTGCTCAGCAGTCTCCCGTGCTGATGCCTATCAGCCGTCACCCTGCTTCATTCCTAAAAGCCTGAAGTGTAGCCCCGACAGTCCTGCAGGAAAGATCCCCACTGCGGGTGTAAAGTGCTTGGCTGGTGCCTCCCTGCACATGACCAGCCTATTTCCAAGTGATGCTTAGACACACATGAAAACCTACCTGTGTCCTAGCAGCTGCCTAGGGGTATTGCTCAGAGAATGCCTTATGCTTCTTGATCAATCTGTGTTTGAGTGAACTGAGGGTAGCACAGGGCTCAAAGCAAGAGGGTGCTGTCAATGAGGGAATGGGCACAGGATGGTCACCAACCCCAGGAGGGTCCCTGTGCATGGTACTGCCACTCAGAAACACAAAGGCTTGGCTGGCCACCCCTGATTGTCTGGAAAGGGCTCGACTGACCCTCCCAGGGGCTAAATCCTTGCAATAATTCCTGGTATAGGTACATGACAGTACTATAGTACCTGTGCCCATGACCTGAAGGGGGGGTATGCAACTAATAAGCTTCTCTGTGAACAAGAAGGAAAATGCTTCTCTCATCTTTGTTAGCTAGCTCCTTGCAATAGAGATTCTCTCTTTGCACAGGCTTAGGTGACTACTTTTGGAGCTATACAATACAATAAAAAATGAAGGGTCACAGCACAGGTTATCTTATGC
>VZTV01046051.1:0-16658 GCA_013400875.1 Anhinga rufa | reverse complement strand
CTGGTAAAACTGAGGATTTTGGTGGAGGAAAGGTGGGGGTATCGTATGCACTAGCAGTGACTGAAACCAGCAAAAGTTTTTCTAATTAGACTTCTTTTTCAAATTTATTTTTATTTTTTAATACAATGGTGTTGAAGAAGCTGAGGTGCTCTCAGCTGCAGTGGTAGAAGCATTACAATTTCATGTCCTGCAAAATCAAGAATGGTATGTTGTTGATCTCTTAGCTTAAAGTTCCTATTCTCTAAAGTTTTAAAATGCCACTGATACAACAATTTGTTAAGGTATGCTAGCACTGCTTTACAGAGCTGTGACATTTTGCATTATAAAATACTTCTTGAAGCAAGGGAGTTATTTATTATCTCATCTCTCTAGGCTGATAACCAGTGCAGAGATTGTCACTCAAGATACAGATTACAGTATGTAACAAAAATTATTTAAATTGTTGCAGATGTATTTCAGCAAGAGATATAAAATATGCTAACATTAATTTGTGATCTTGAAATTAAAAACAGAATTGTTTTCAAATAAAATTGGTGCCATTATGGAAGATTCACATTTCAGAATATCTGATCATAATAATAGGATACAATAGTAGTTTCATTTTTCTCATCTGAAAAGTAAATTAATATTTAGACACACAAGTAAAAGTGGTCTTGATCTCGTTTTTTTTAATCCTATCCTAGAAGCACTGAGTCTACAGAAATTTTCTGTACTCTGCAAATGCAACTTTTTTTTTTTGTCTGCAGCTTGACACAGTATAATTTTAACACTGAAATGTTAATAGCTTTTTCAAGGGAATAATTCATACAGTTCTATTGCTTATGTCACTGTCAAAAATGAAAAAAAATTGCCAGACCTAGGTAGCTGTTAAAAGACAGTGTAAGCTTGAACAACTTTGCGAAGGGCACACATGTCCTTCATGGCGCAAAACTCTGCCCACCGGATGAAAATTGAGGACATCCTCCAGGTTTCAGTTTCTGCCTTTCTTTTTGGCTTTGGTGGCAATAGATGACATTGATGAACTTTTCTTTGAATACTTGCAGTACTTTCTGCAAAATCATTTTCTCATGCTTGGCCAGTTTGGGAGCATACCTGAGCCATGAGTGGGGCTGGGAGACATCTCTGACCCTATTAATGTGCTGTAGAACAACTTGTCTGCTAGGATCGATTTACCAGACCCAGTGAAATGATTGTGTTAGTCTTAAATTGCGCTTTGCTCTTGTTTTTAATGTAGCTTTATGTTTTTGGGACATAATCTGGCTCTTTCCATACTGTGAATTTCTCTCTGAATTTCAGCAGAACTGCTTGTGTGTTTAAAATAAAATATGTGCTTAAGTGCTCTGGTGGCTAGGGGCCAGAGCACAAAACACGTTGCAGGGCTGTGCCCTAAATGCGTGCTGCTTTAATGTATAGTCTTCTCTAGCCCGGGATAAATTGGGATTAACTCTATAGAGAATGTCACAGTACTGTAAGGATTTGGAAAATACTGTGCTACATGGAGGGTAGCTCGGGCTCCTAGCAAATACAAGTGCAAATGAAGCAACGCCTGTGGCGTAATACTTTTTTAAGTTGTTCTCAAATGAGGTGCTTTTTGTGACTAATGAATTGGTCAGTTAATTTTCTCATCACTGTGTTCCAACTTGTTCCTGCTCTTCAACACCGTGCTCATCTTTTCACACATTGTTGAAGATGGCATTAACTTAACCTCCTTTCCTGTTGTAAGGGCTTTAAACGCCTTCATGCTAATATCGAATAAATGGAATTTGTGGTTTAATCTGCATATAGAGTACATTATTGCTGCTGAGGAAGCAGAGGGAGGTGGGTAGGAGATCTCCATTCTCTGTCTTTTATTCCCATTAGACCACAGAGTCATTCCGGGGTCCTTATCAGCAAAGCAGTTTCTGTGGTGTTTTCCATGGTAATAAGTGACATACAGTGTGTGATATAGTTCAGACATGCATTTTGGCAAGTATTCATTTGTAACCAAGTCTTCAACATGTAATTTTATGCATATTCTATTTTTCTATCAGTTTCTGTGAGGCAACTTCTTCTGTTTGGGGGATAATTGAAAGACTGCTTTTTAAATTATTTTTAGTGACTTTCATTTGAATAAAAATCTAGGTTATTTTGCTTTGGATAAGATACCTAGAGACAGAAGATAAAAAAGGTGAAGGTTGATGTTAACTAGTGTGTCATTAAATTTTGTTTATTGATCACTGAACTCTGGGTGGCNTTGTTGAAAAATGTTTTTTTTAAATGTAAGTGCAGCATTTCAAACTTATTTTTTTTTTTTCTTTTTTTTTTTTTTAGTCAGTTAGTTTTACATAAATTTTTGTGTAGCATAGTGAAGAGGCTTTTTGGTTTCCAGAGGATCTTTCTTCCCTTATGCTTGCCAGTGCTGGCCTGTTTCAAATCCAACTGGGCTGCACAGATTAGCTCCAGTCCTCAGGAATCTTGTGTGGAACATTTAAAATGCTACAGAAGCAAAATTTAGGAATTGTGTTTAACTGAGTCAGTAAAGCACGGAAAGGGGCAAGTGGCTTTCCAGTCTCTGGAGGAGAATCTCTTGGCTTGGTGACAGAAGTTGAAATTGTGGGTATAGGACAAAAATAAAATTGAGTGTATGGTGCTAGTAACACTTAAAACTATGAAAGCCAAAATCTATAAACAAAGGGCTGAAAGCGGGACAGGCCTGGGGCTGGGAGTTGCAGGATGCGACGTGGTAGACGGCCACAGCTGAACACCTGGAGTTTTGGGGATTTTCTCAAAAAAAAACTCAACCAAAAAGCAAACAAAACAAAAAAAAATCCTGTGGTCTCAACTGTGCTGATGGAGAGGTATAAATAATACTGAAAATACCCTAACAATTCAGAGTGGTTGCAATGGGTTCTCTGTATAAAAATCACAGCTGGGTTTTGTTCTGCGTAGGGGGCTATTTCCCCCCTTCCGCAATTACAGTTCAGTCCTCAGATGAACTTCCATACAGTCAAACTTTTTGTTTTCCTTAACTTGCCTTGGCTGTTGTAGCTGATACATTGTCCTGCTGGGCAGTACTGCTGCCTGCAAGCTAGTGTGAAGTGACTCGACACTGTTTATTCCCCTACCTATTGCAGCTGGTTATTTCCAAGCAAATTTAGTTGTGTGTTTCTAGTCAAAACATATGCTGGCAACTGCTAAGTGCAAAGTGCTTACAGTGAATGAAAATAAACAGAGCATACAGTTTGCCTCTTTTCTTCAGACATTGTAGGTAGTGAAATAACAGCTGTTTAGCCAGGTTTTGTGCTTTTTCCTATCCTCTGTAAGATTTTATACTTGCCAATCATATCCATTTCTCCACAGTAATTCTGAAGCCCGTTACTTGCCTTTTTCTCCCTGTTTCTTTTTTCAGCAGAGATCAAATCCCTTCTCTCTACATTTTTTTTTTTATTATTTTCACTGAATTCATGGGGGAAAAAAGTCACATACATGAAGTCCGGTGATCCTGTGAGAAAACTTTTATTGTTGAGTGCCAATAAAAATAGAGGATGAAGAAAAATGATCTAAAATAGCCAAAAGGTCCAAAAAGGTATTTACTGGATGTTATGCTGCTTGATGGATATATGTGACTTCCATCCTTGCCAAAATCTGCAGGTTAGGAGGTAACAGAGAAACACATTGCTGTGTCTAGGGAGATCTTCCTGTATGCTATTCAGACAATATTTAAATAGTCCCTAAAAGATGTTATACTCGGCATGAAGAGAAGTTGGCATAGAAATATGCTGAAAACAAGAAGAGCTAATATTGTTATGCTTAGACCTTTGCTCTTTTGGGGGAAAAAAACAGAAGCAAGGGCTACTTTATGGTGGAGGGGATCTCTGGAGGTACCTTGTTCAGTCCACTGCTCGAATCAGGGCTGAACTTCATAGTTCAGCTGGGCTGTGCCCCAAGCCTTGGTCAGTCAGGTTTTGAAAACATCCAAGGGTAGGGCTTCCCACCCTCTCTGGCTTCTGGCATTGCCTCTGCTCAGCCTCCTAGTCCCAGCATGGTGTTGCCAAGTTCCTCTGGCCACCAGCACCTCCAGGAGGCAGCTGAGTCAGCTTCTGCCTGTGGAGGACCATGTGAAACCTGTGAGATGGAGAGTACAGAGCTTTTTAGCAGAAATACAAACACCTCAGAAAAGAGAGAACAAAAATGCTCCTTTAAGATTTGAAAAGCAAAAGAGTAGATGAAATAAGCAGGTTTCTTCCACTTCTGGTAGCAAGTGCTGTTGCTTTGATTAAAATCTGGAAGGAGTACACTGCTACCTTGCTAGAAAGCAATGCTTGCATTATTCAAAGGGGAAACAAAGTTTCATCTTCTTTAATTATGATGGAGATTAAGAGCTTTCTAAACAGCAAAATCTTTGCAGAACACCATAAATTGTGCTAAGTGGTGTCTTTCAAGATTGCAATAAAATACGACTACGTATAGCATAGCTCTATGTTGTATGTGTCTCTGCTAAGTGGGTTATCACTGCTAATAGTAAAAAATTGCTCTGGGTCACAAGCCATTGTTACTTACTATGGTACTAAAATATATTTATTTCTTACTGAACTACCCTCAGACACCCTACAGGATATTTCAGGATACATGGTACTGCAGTAATAGCTTTACATAATATAAGGAAATAATAAGCTTTTTCATGTTTTATTGATGTTTATGATTTGGAAAGTCAATATTTATTACCATTGAAGGGTATGTTGTCGAGAAAGAGTAAGCTGATGTTTATGGATATAAGTAATCCTACAAAAGACTGATTAGGAGGATTGCCAGTTGCCTTCTTTTTATGGAGCATAATGACAGGCTTCAGATGTGTTTTCCACTGAGCTCCCTCTGAAGGAGCTCAGCAACCACAGAATAATGATGTCAGAAAGCAGTTTGTGTTTCTGCTCGATTAGGTTGTTTCACTTTTCTCTCTTTTCAGAATTTGCTTTAAAATCCTACTAAATCCTTCCATTGCTCTGTACAAGCCTCAACCCGTTCTGTTAAATTGTAGGGGATGATGCTTATGGAAACATCCTGCTGAATCATCTGGAGCATCTCTGGGGTTTCTCTGGCTATAGCATAGCAGCGCACTGAGCCTGGGGAGGATGGGGCTGACAACAAGGAAAGGCTCGCCCTTGGAGGGAAGAGGGCTGCCAACCAGGGGACATGCCTCCTTGATGGCCACTGGGCAAAGCCTCTAGTCATGTAGAAGCAGATTGTTATACTGTGTGACCACCTAAATGCATGGCCATAGCCAGGGTCCCCTTTTGTCTGTCCTGGAAAGATAGCTCAGAGGCTACTCATGAGTGAGAGCTTTGGGAAGGATATTTGTTTGGCTCTTCTCAGCAAATCACATCATGAACTGTCTCCTGCACTTAGAATGATTTAGGTGCCTGTTCTGAAATGGTATGAGCAAGTGTTCCTTTGATAGTCACCCATCCAGGAGCATTAGCAGAAAGCAGTTGTAGTAGCCTGACTTTGTAATAAAAGCTAGAAAAGTTTGTAAGGCAGGTCATTGTTGCTCTGCATCAGAGCACTTGAACAGGTTACAGTCCTTGTATGTCCAGCAGCAGTCATAAGCCTGATGCATTTTCCTTATGGTGATTCTGGGTGATCTGCTCACCTCCAGAGGGAGAAGAGGTATGGGTATGTGGCAGAAGAGAGGAGAGTAATCCTGTTTTAAGATTTGGAGTGATACTGGAGATGTGATTGTGAGGAGATACCTCAATAAAGTTTGAGAGTCTGACTAAACGCAAACCTTTGATGAAGTGACTCTGTATTTGGTCAAGTCCTTGAGGTGTGGTTATTTTACAGAGCTTTAAGTTTTTCCTTGTGTTCAATAAAATAGCACTAAAATCTAAACCAAAAGTAAACCCAACAAAAAAAAACCACCACCAACAACAAATATATCCTTTATAATATTGTTCCAGGCAGCACAAAAGGGACAGATAACATTAAGTAGTGGCATTCAAAGTTTCCTTTGTTTTCTGCAGGCTTCTGTGTTTTTCTATCTTTCATTGCTATTTCTCTATAAGAATAACAGGCATAAAAGTTTCCTGACAATGTATCAGGAGCTTGTTCTGACTTCTCTATACTATGGATGTGTCCTCTACCAGGTGTTTGGCAGGGGGGGAAAGAAGTAATTTTAATAATCTGTGTAATATATCTCATAATAAATCACTTCCAAGAGTGGCAAAATCTCTAATATAGAGAGATATCTCTAATACCAGTTAGTGTCTAACAACAGCTAGAATTAAACTATTTTATTATTTTAATAAGTTACCTGTAATCATTCACAAGGTGCTGTATCCTAGTTTGTCATTTTCTGCTGCAAAACAATAAGTATTGATGAAGTGGTGAATGCTTATAAAGCCTTTTCATGGCATGCCATCTTTAATAGGAATTTTGCAGTCTGCAGCTGGGATCAGGATAATATATTGCCTGTGACTAAGCATTAAGGAAACTTTCAGACTTCCTTAATACCAAAGAATCCAAAGGTTTTAACTCCCTGCGTGATTGTTACCTTAGTTGATTATAGACATATGTACACTTTCATGTTACATAGAGCTGAGTTCATACATCACACTTAAGAGGTATTGAGCAGGAACTTGGGCATCCAGCACAAAAATGTCCTAACTCCTTGGTGAAGGATAGCTCAGAAATGGAGGGCTGATGCAGCCGTTGTCTGGAAGGAAGCAGCCTCCTGACTGAGCTTTCCATTTGCGTCAAGCAATGCAGAAAATGGTTCAGGTCTCTTACAACTTGGAGCGTTACAGCAGAGGCTGTATAGGAGACACCTGAGACCTGGGAACTAATTACAGGAGCACTTCTGCAGTCTGTTCTGGAAAAAAGTGGAGAAAGAAAAGTGCCCATATGCTTACTCCTACAGATGAAAAGTCCCTATCCTTGCATACCGATTTGGATATGTAACAAAACTACATAACAATAATTCTGAAAAGACAAGTTGGAGGAACTTAATAGACCATTTCTACTATAGAGAAGGGAAACTGAGGGAGATGCAAAATCGCTGTCCCAGGACAGAGAGGAAGTCTGGGTACAAACCCTGGCTTAAAATTAATCCTTTGCCCCTGAGGTGAATGGGACCAGCCACGATTTACAGCCCAGCAACGAGCACTTCACCTCCTGAGGCTCTGCAGCCACCGGCCTTGGGCAGCTATGCACTGCCTCCCTCCCAAAGGCCCTGGGGATGCCTTCCCTCAGGAGCAGCCCAGCACAGCTGTTTGGTGTGATGTGCTGAGGGTATCCAGGAGAAGGTAAGGGAGCTACAACAAATAAAGGCAGGCTCAGAGGGAAGCCTGGAGCCTGCTCTTCACATTCTTGTAAAGAAAACAGTAGCTCCTTGGCCCTTCTGCCTCTGAAGGGTTGGGCTGATGGGTACAAATGATGCTCTCTCCCATCCTTTTCTCCTCCCTCACCTCTGCTGCAGTCCTCTTCATCAGTCAAAGGTAATCTTGCAACCATGCACTTAAAAATCAAAAGTGAAATTTGTCTTTTAACTACTGTTCAGTCTCCCTGCTCCAGCTTTTTTACATGATATTAGAAAGAAAATAGTCTCTTCCATGCCAGTTTTTCCCTTCCTTTTTGTGTTTGTGTGTGTGCATGTAGCTTTATTCCAAGCCTAGCTCTGATCTTCAGCAGGCTCTCTCTGGAATCCCAGAGATGAGAAGCATATGCTAGGCAGCCAAGGACCATCTCTCTCTTTCAGAAACAACTTCCACTGAAAAGGGGCAGTGGCTTTTCTCCTATAGCCTATGCATTAACTCTAATCCCCCTTCCTCCCTGAGGCCTTTACCTTTCCTATCATTGAGGCCATTAATAAATTTCTGGTGTCTATTCTATTAATCCAGGCACCTTGTTAATGTTGCAGTGGCACCCTGGCACTTCTCTACAGACTGTGACATCCAAGCTGACTTTCAGCTGGATGCCATCCCTGACTTTATTTTTCCTCTCTGGATACTTGCAGAGCTGTGCCAGACAGCACAGATATTTTTATTGTAATGTAAGTATAGAAGGGACTGCCCTGGTGGACAGATCTAGAACAATCTTTGTGCCCAAACATTTCAGACATCCAGACACACTGGTCCTGGATCTTTCTTGAAATAATTTTTTTGAGTTAGTTTTTAAAGTAAAAATTTGTTTTCCATTTAAAGCATTGCCTATTGTATTATTGTGGATTTTTTAAAATTACTTTCTAGGCAGTTAAGCACTAGACTGTGAGTTGACTTTGTCTTCCATGATATCAGTATTTTACTGGGGTTTATTTGGTTCTTACTAATTACGTATGCAGTTTGGTTTGCTAGTATAACAAGCTTTGAAAGTAGTATTCAAAAGATAATTAGTAAGATTTGCCCTTACAATTGCTCATCTTGACCATGTTTATAAATGTTGTGTAATACAGTTTCTGCAGTAACAGAGAACCCCAGTCAGCAACTCAGGAGGTACTTTCTGATCCTACAAAGTTAATGAATGAAACTCAATAATATTTTCCGCATTGCACTGATAATATGCACCAAGATTCTTCGTAGGAAAAGAAAAGTATGTTGACTTATTGTGCGGCAAAGCTAACCTCAGAAGTACCTAAGCATACTCATCTTTTCTCTTTAAGATTGCTCCCCATCCTCCTAGGTGTGACTGTCATGAGAAATAATTCACCAAAATTTTCTCATTAGGCAATGGCAATGAATTACAGTGTTGGACTGTTCAAAGTATTACATCTCCAATCCTGAAATGAGTGCACAGATGAGTCAATAAAATGCTGGATCATATTAATAATTTATTATAGGGATAATTATACAGGAGATAAAATGGACAGAGAAGGCCTTCGTCTGCTTGCATGATTTCTGAACATTGAGAGATGTGTTGTATGCCTGATGGAAGTTCTTAATGCTGCTTAAGAAATGTTGGTCTGTAACTATGCAGAACACCTTGGAGAACTATTAACACAGCCCATAAAATACTGAGAGACTAGTTACTTATTAAAGGCCTGAACATCAGGGAGAAATAGTGCAGCTTTAAAAGTTTTAGTTGAGCTGAAGAGTAAGTGTTAATGCTAAATGACTTTAACAATTATTATTTTTTAAATTAAAAATCAGCTTTGTCAATATCTTGCGTACTTTTCACCAGTTCATTTCTCATGCCCAAATGTGACTTTTGAAGGATCAGAATAAAGAGCATAGAACAACATCCTTTCTTCTAGAAAGGTGGCAGCTAACAGAAAGTCAGCTGCCATAAATCCAGGTTTCACTCTGGCATCTTCCTGCAGACTGAAAAATAATGCTTCAATCAATAAAAAGTCCTGTTGTATGTATAAAATATCCTTATGTGCATTCTAAGTGAACATGAAGATCACTCATAGATTGAAGCCAGGAGGGACTGTTGAAATCATACAAACTGTCAGGCTGTAGCAATGTCCTCAGTTGATTTCAGCTGAACCAGAGGTACTTTCCCCACCCCCCCTGGAAAACATTTTAGACACCCTCCCCTCCCTATCCTAGCCAGTTTTGATTTTTAAACTTGGTGGTAGTGAATCTGTATGAATTTTAGTGAAGCATCATATTGTCCAACTTGTTTGAAGACAAACCACCTTGCGCATCGAATCTGTGCTAAATGCTGTCGCTGAGACAAGACTGAACTTTTATAAGAAGAAACCTTACAAAGCAATCAATTTGCCCCTTAATCTTATTTTTTTATTGAACTTAGAAGGTTGGGCTGACCAAGGTGGGTGAGGATGGTCTAGTTAACTATATAATTTTAGATACTAGTTTTCTTTGGATTGACTATACAGTGAGAATAATTTCTCTAGAGAAATTACCCATGGTACCAAAATTAAGCTTATGTGGCAAGTCCCGGTCACTGAATCTGATCTCTCTCATTTCAGGCCAAAAAAGCAGATGTTAGTATCACTCACTTTTTGTTTTCATTATGGCTCGTGTTTCTCAGTGCTCTGTGTCATGTTTTAAAACCAGTCACTGGAAGCAACATGCCCTCATTTTGTCAAGCCTTGCTGAAGCCCTGAGACTGAACTTCTGTTTTTGTTGTGTGGAAATGAACTTCTTACAACAGGAGACACAACAGGCTTTCTAGGCACATTTTTCTTCGCAAGATCTCACTGGAGACCCGGTAATGAGTTACCGGGTCAGCTCTCTATCTTGCAGGCAAAAGAGAGCAAGGAAGCATGATTAGCTTCAGCTGTTCTCCTGCACACACATTCCTGCCCCTTCCTTTTCTTTAGTCTCCCTTACTTTCTCCTGGATACCCTCAGCACATCACACCAAACAGCTGTGCTGGGCTGCTCCTGAGGGAAGGCATCCCCAGGGCCTTTGGGAGGGAGGCAGTGCATAGCTGCCCAAGGCCGGTGGCTGCAGAGCCTCAGGAGGTGAAGTGCTCGTTGCTGGGCTGTAAATCGTGGCTGGTCCCATTCACCTCAGGGGCAAAGGATTAATTTTAAGCCAGGGTTTGTACCCAGACTTCCTCTCTGTCCTGGGACAGTGATTTTTGCATCTCCCTTGTAGTTTTCCTTACACCATAGTAGAAATTCTCTATTAGGTTCCTTGGACTTTTCTGTCGAGAAGCAATGCTTATGGAGTGTTGTTAAATATGCAAAGTAGTACAAGACAAAGCTTTCTGTTACTTCCACTGCATGCCATCACCAGCCTTTTAATAAGTAGTTTAAACTATTCTCATTTGAGTGTCATTTGCTTGTTTGAGAAGAAAGTTTATTGTATGTTCCTGAAGAGGTTAGAGAATTAGGATTATTGCCTCTAACTTTTGTTTTAATTTTTGGCTTAGTGGAGAAAGGATTCATCCAGTGTAGAGAAATTTTAATGCAGATAAGCAGTCTTTTGAAGCACAATAGACATTTAAATGTGATTTTAAAAATTGTTGACCATTATAAAGAGCATCTCTGATAGAACCATGGAAGAGCATGTGTGTGTGTAATCCTTCCTGTTTCATATAACATACCTATACTGAGCTATTTACGTGTATTTTATAAGAAATAATTGAATTAGCCACTGTAGAGGGTGTTCTCTTAGACATGTAATAAAGCATCCTCTTTAAAGAACAAGAATCAAAGCAGTTGCTTTGACACTCTGGAGTCTCTGTGCTCAGGGACATAAATGCTGACTTGTGCCTTTTTTAGATAAGGCTGCATGGCCAGCATTAGCCGGCCAGCATTAGCCAGCCAGCATGGCGGGAAGGAGCCTGTTGTGCTGGGGCAGGGAAGAGTCCCTTTTCCTTTCGAAACTCCCCAAACCCAAACTTCTCTCTCAAATGCACATCTCCTTCCTGTCAGTGCTCATGGCTGAATTTTGTGTGTACGTGGACAGGGTTCATCCCCATTCACAGCTCTGGGAAAGGGTGCTCTCTTCCCTTAAAACAAGTGATGTTTTCAAAGAACTGCTCCCTCTTAGGAAGTGTTTTAGAGGCTGTTGCTTTGCATTTGTGGGGAGAACTGGCAGCGTGCACTCTCCTGAATGAGAGTAGAGTCTTCTGGGGTGGCTGTGCTCTGGGCTCCTGCATGTTGAGCAGGGAGGTTTGATCAGGGGATGGGTGTGAAGCTGAAGCCCTGCAGTGCCTGCATGTGCCCTGCTTGCAGCACCAGCTGCTCCGCTGCAACACGCCAGCTGCTGTGGTCTGCTACACCACTTACTGATGTCAGTGTAGCCTCTGATTGCTCTCTGGAGACAGATGCGTTCAAACCCCAGGAGACACAGAACGTTTCTAAGAGAGGTTTTTTCTCTCTCTCTCTTTTTTTTTTTATTTCCTTTTTTTCTATTTCCCTGGAAGCTGTAAAGTGAGTGTGAAGCACTTTCGATAAAATGCTGCTGGATGGAAACCCAAACACATCACATGGGACAAGCTTTTGAAGAGATGAGAGCTTTCCCAATGTGTTCAGTAGTCATGGTTAGTTTGAGGGAGTGACAGCTCCCTTTGATGTCCTGGGCTCCAAATATTTAAGGAGAGTGTTGCAGGAAAGGAATAGAAGGCTGGTAATGTGCTACTTTGTTCTGAAATCATGAGCTGTGCAAATAAAACCTTGAAAGTGTAAGATTTAAGAAAGAGAAATCTTCATGCCTCAGGAGAGAGATTATGAGTCCTAAGAAGCTGAAATTCAGGTAATTCTGTGGTTTGATATTTTGATCTGTATATCATTTTATCTTTTGGGCTAATTCACTCAAGCACAGGTGGGCTTTGGGTTGCTGGGAAAGTTTTAATTAGAAATGCACTGAACAGATTAACAGTAGTTGGAAATATTTGAAAACTGTGTTTTTGCAGTGATTTCTAAAGAACGCGAGATGTTTGCTGTTATGGTCCCTCTCCACCTTCCCTTCCCTTTACAACTGGTGTTTGAATGCTGAAAAGTTAGTGATTGATGGATAGCATTTCAAATCTAGTTGTGTGCACTTCATCACAACATGTTGCAATCCTTAGAAAATATTTTAGTAGGTAACTTCATAGTGGATAATTTAGGATGTTGAACACAGGTGATGATTTCATCTCAGGTCTGCCTGTTCCAAGCTGTGTTGCTGGGAAAGAGAAGGAATCCTCCTCTGATACCAAAACCGTAGCATTTTTTGAATTATCCATTTCTGTAATGGTATCATAGCTCAGTTCTATCACAGAGGAAGAACTCTAAGTAAAGCACTGCATGATCTTTGAAGTAATTGATATTTTATTCCTCTCTTTTCTTTAAAAAGCCCTCATTTTATAAATGTTATGATCATTAATACTTTTTTACTTCAGGAAAAGTGATCGGCTAAAATTTTTCCTCCTCTTTAGAAAGGGTGAGGAAGTGGCTCTAAAATATTTCAGAAGAACCAGCAGATTTTCCAGACCTCTCAGTCTGGCAGTGCAGATATATATGCAATCCCAGTGAAATGCTCTTTTGAACAGTGACAGCATAAGGTATGCAAGCCACAGAAGTTCCATTAAACTATGAAAATGGGTCTTACTAGGACTCTGCTAGTGTTTGTGCTGCCTTGATGGGAAAGAAGGAATTTTCATGTTCGATCACCCACCAGTAGCTCCATAAAAGAAATACAGGGTAACAAGGCTAGCTGAGTGTTAAAGATAACCACCTCCGTCTGTACTCTAACGCACTCTTATTTCAGTGGAGGCATACCAATGTAATTCTGGGGTAGTGGAGTTGGAGAATCTGTCCCCAAGCACATTTGGTTGTTCGGGGCATACAAGCAGTTCTCTGCCTTCTGTTTTATTACAAGCAAAGTGTACTGTAACATCTACTTGGTGATGATGCTAATCAGAGTGCTTTTTTGCTCCCTTCAAGGGCTCTGTCTAGCACACTGGATTTGTATTTGTCATATGAAAGGCCAAATCTTTAAGTGCAGGCAATTTGTCGGTGTACGTAGGATTTCCTTGCAGCCTGCCCCAGCATTTCCCACGTTCTGTGGAATCACAGAATGGTTTAGGTTGGAAGGGACCTTTAGAGGTCATCTAGTCCAACACCCCTGCAGTGAGCAGGGACATATTTTGCTAGATCAGGTTGCTCAGAGCCCCGTCCAACCTGACCTTGAACTTTTCCAATGATGCCTGGTCCAAGCAGCTCTCAGGACGGCAGGAGGTGGAAGGACCACCTCCCTGCTAGAGTGGGGCAGAAAGAGGAAGGTAAATGTAAAAGGATGTAGTGAAATCAAAATACCTCACTGTAGTATCAGTGCCAGTTGCGATCATCAGGCTATGGCCTATTCTGAGGTGCCTCCCTGTTGTTTTGACTTGTAATTTGATTTGGGAGAGTGTCTGAGTAAGAACTCTGTACTGATCCAGCAGCCATCTTCATTCATCATAATAGTACCCACGAGATGTAGCTGAGTCACCAAGCTGGGTTATTTTTTCTAACATGCATCTGTGGTTTATTTGATTATAAAGTCCAGATCCTCCTGCTTTCTGTTACAGGCTTTTTATCTTACTCTGGTCGTGTCAAAATCAATTTGTAATTCTGTGGTGTACACATGAAATTAGTTTTAATTTGCTATGTGTTTCCAAGGGTGACTGACATTTAATATTTTGTTCTGAGGGTCTCATTAGTACTGTGTACCCATAATCTGTTCTATGGGTGTAATGACAGAGGGTAAGTGAGCTATTGAACAGCATCCATCTGTCCACTTAGCAAATGGCCAGAGGGAAATACAGGGGGAAAAATAGATGGGTAATTGTCAGCATTTCTGTATTTCTAGTTTAGAAAAGTCAAATACAATACTGTGGGTTTGCTGTGAGCTTCAAGGTTTTTGGCCCTGCATAACTCGGAAGACTCTTCTTAGTAGTAATTTGTACACACCAAGCGATGAGGAAATCATGGCAAAACCTGTAGAGGCAGAACTGATTTTTCAAGCAAAAGACCAATTGGTACACTGTCAAAGAAGTAGTGCCTTCTACCTCAATACTGACAGGCAAGTTACTTTAACCTAACAACTGTGAGCCCATCCCTTATCTGTGCTGTAGTCAATAAATATGTGGGTGCATGGCATTCCTGACCATCGGTTGGCTTTACTTTTGCTGTCCCACGAGTGACTTCTCTCAGGGGTTTTGAAGGCCTGTATGGTTCTGTAAACCTGGTGTCAACTGAGGTTAGAGAAGAAAGATTTTGGTTTTGGTTTTGTTTTTTTTTTGTTTTGTTGTGTGGCCACTGGAGTAGCTGTCCGCTTTGTCTCTAGACTTCAGTGAGCTTAGGGGAAAGGTGGTAAAAGAATTTTAAAAAATGCTTAGAAGGCAGAGCAAAAGGAGAAGAGGACAGCACACAGAAGAAGCAAGAGGTGGATGTGTCCAGGAGAAAAAGGGATGTAGCAGCAGTAGTGGTGCAATGTAGCACAAAGGAAGATCAACTGGAAGTAGCATTCGTGCATGCCACCAGAAGTATTATTAACAGAATTCTCTAAAGTCTTTGAGAAACCTACCCATCTCTCTTCTCTTTGGCTAGGTCTTTGCTCTTGTTCTCATCCTGGAAAGATGCTGTAAGTATTTCCAGTGCACTTTGAATTGATATAGGAGAAAGAGAGATCTACAGTGGTAATTGGTAGAGAAAACAAATATCCTATATTTGGTATTTAAGGAATTATGGAGGAGTTTATATTTGTCTCCAACTGGTATGAAATTTTCCTGTGCTTGTTTGCTCTAAGTAACAAACAATGTGGCCTCTTCCTTTGAAGTTTATCCAGTGTTTTGACTAAAAACTTGATAGGTTAGGAAGAGGCTTGATGCTTAAACTTCATTTAATCTATTCAGGAAAGCGCTACCATTTTCATATATTACATGTATTTATATTGTACTGTACAGTGGAATCCCTATGAGTAACTTAGCACATTGTGTTTAAAAAAAAAAGTACTGAGAGTTTATTCACTTTGCTGAAACGTCATCAGATGTGACTATATACTACTTGAGTATTTTTCAATTAGTTTTATTATTAAGCTGTAGTAAGTTGCCTTATAACTTTTGTATCTGCAATTTATTGCATTGAGGTATTCTGAAAAGCTTTGCTTTTCAATATAGTGACTAAGATCGGTTGGAGATTTCCCCCTGGAAGGAAAGTTTGTTTTGTGTTAGTCATCTTATATTTTTGTTAAAAAATATATTTTGGTTTTATCTGGCAAAATTAATATCTGTTCACTAAAATAACAGTGATTTCTACTAAATGTAAGGATAGAATGGATTAGAAAAAGCCTTTCATTCTGTGAACATAAATGTTTACTTGAAAATATTTTGGGATTGTTTTCAGTAATGGATTTTTCAACTGGATGACAAGAATTGTTTCTGAGCATAGAACTGTATTTTTAAAAGTATATATAAACTATTGGCTGCTATTTAGGTACAAAAAATGTCCTTAAAGGAATAATCATGTAAGCATATGTTCAATTGCATATCAGAGGTTGCTTTTATAGTTTGTATTGATATATGAGTTGTAAGGTAACTTTGGTTTCCATGCGAAGTTCATCTCCAGCTGAGGTGTAAAACCCAGTTAACTGCAATTATAGCAATTGCATAACAGTTACTCATAGACAGATATGATCTCGCAGCTACTTTACAGTTGGTTTGAAAGAATAAACAGACTAAATTCCAAATCTAGAAGGAGAAACATCTCAAAAATAGAGTGGTAATGTTGTAATGGTGAGGTGCTACATATAAGACATGCTACTACTGATTAACGTTACAGTGCTGAGGCTTCTTCCCACTTCCAATCTGTTTGCACTTTTAGCCTTATCCCCCATTAACTTCCTGTGAGAGAGTGATGTATAGAGGAAAAAGGAGTGAGATTGCAAATGCTCTATGTCTTCTACAAACCACTGTCAAACTTACCTGAAAAGATATCTTTATGTGGGATATATTAAGTATATGTGGTATCTTTAGAGATCCTCACCATGTTTAACAAGAAATTAGTTCATAGAGAAGCATTTCACTTCAAACTTTTTTGTTTCTTAAATGTCAAAAGAAAGTAATTTATTTTTTTTTTTATACAGATATGATGTTTGGAGAACTTTGTGTTGCCAGAAACAAACTTTACAGTCTTGGCTTGTTAGCAAGATTATTTAACCAAAACTCAAGTAAGCAAACCCAGGAGTAGTCAGTACAGTCAGCATAAATGCCACAGGAGAAGAAGCTGAGAAAGAAATAACAGATAACAG
>VZTV01046047.1:0-23490 GCA_013400875.1 Anhinga rufa | reverse complement strand
ATAGGCTTTTAAGACTGTCTTGTCCATGCATTAGTGATTACTTTAGTCTACTGACCAGTAATTATTTTTGTAACTGAAAAATATTTTTAAATACTTTTCATTCATAAAGCATATCCATTTGACAACGAGATTGATTGATGTAGTCTTAATGGGGGACAATGGCAGAAGAAGATTTTATGCTGTGTATAATGCAATGGCAGAAGAGTGGATTGATTAATATTTTGTGGTAAGGCCTTAAACCATATCTAAAGAAGCCAACATTGCACCAAGTTTATCCATTTTTTTTAAACTTACTAAATATAATAGAAATACAGGCACAAAAAAAAAAAAGAAGTCTGTGAGAAGAGGCATCTTGAATCCTTCTTTTATCTCTATCTACTAAAGAAAGCCTGAAAAGGAAAAAAACAAGAAAAAAGGCATACTTGAGTTGTCACAGATATGGTTCTACTAACTGTGAAGACTAATAGGAAGGTAGGGGAAGCCACTGGCTTTTCACAGGTAGGATGCGTCATGTTTGTGGACTTCTTGTCTAAGAATGGCTTATTTATAGATGTTGGATCTCGGATGTTGTACTCTGTGGGATTCCAGCTATGGGGTAACTAGCTGAGTGACAAAGATGATACAGTACTGTTTCTCTCAAGAGCTACTCAGAAAATGGCCATTTCTTCTCTTCTGAAGGTTATGAAATCATGTTATGCTTTATTCCTTTCTTCTGACATAACTCTCAGGAGTTGCCTTGCAACTCATATGGCGTGTTCCTCTGTTGAAGTCACTGCCTTTGACCAATAGTGTTTGATTAAGTTTATGTAAATGAGAATTCTCTCCTTGTCTTTGAACATCTCTTACCAGTCCCAAGTAGCAGGAAATCTAAAAAAGCAGTTCTAATTCCTTTGCTTTATATTCTCAACATTTGACTTTGTGTGACTCAAAGAATGGGGGAGAGGCAGTAGGGAGAACTCATGGATCTTAGTTTTAAATTCTTGCATGTACTTATGCCTAGAAAACAGGTCTAAGCAACATAGTTTGAAAAACCCACAGATATTAAAAATAATAGCATATGGTATTTGTCAGAAATGCACATTAACTGATTTTTAGTATAGGAAGATTTCTAAGAGAGCTGCATATCCTGTCCTTTTTCAAGGCCTTAGACAGTATTGATGATTCAATGGCTGATAGAGCTGCCTTAGATCAGAGCACTGCATTCTCATATTACAGCTTTAGATAGGAGGCACAGCTTTCTGCTTCATCTACAGTGATGACTGTGTTTCTTCAGTCCCACTGTGGGTTGTATCTTATTCCCACTCTCTTATTTGCTGTCTCTTATAATGGCAGAATTTGGGAGAAAAACTGTGTTCAATACATTTACGAATTTAATTGTAGATACTGAGTCTCTTTGAAAGATAAAAAGGAAAATGTGTTATGCGTGTGGTGATTAATAACTGATGCATATAAAATTAACATTTAAATATAAGTTTATTACAACAGCAAATGTGGAAAGTCTGCAGGAGGAACATTACAAGATGTTTTTAATAAAACTTGTTTCAAAGTTATTTGTGGCATTCAAAGTATTTTGTAAATACAACCCTTATGAAGACCCTTTTTCATATGCATTGAATGCTTTTTCTTACTGGAACAATATGGTATTCTTTTTGTAAAAGCTGTGTATGCTTCAGCAAAGTGTTGGAAATAACTGAATGTGAAAGGTAAATTGGAAAATTTAAACAGAGATCTTCAATACCTGCCTGTTAGCAGAACCAAAAAATGTGTTATATTCTTTTATAAACAGAATTTTTAATTTCTTGCTTTTCCTTTACCAGTCTTTATTTTAAACAGTGATACAATTTTGAAAGGATTTTTACTACAGAAAATTGGGTAAGAATCTTTTACTGTGTCAATGTAGAGCTCAAGAAATTATAATTTTTAAATGTACTTCTTGCGTAAGCTCTGTGTGGTTTCCAAAAAAACTTTAAATATTCAGACGATGTGGAGTCCAGAATAGTAGAAATTTCACATTGAATAGTATTATCTCAAGCCATTGCCATCGCTGTTTCTGCCTGCTGTGCGGTTGCAGATGACATCTTCTGTGCTGCGAAGCAGCTGGGAACAGTTGTGCAACTAAAGATAGATAAAGGAAATCATTGTTAAGATGATGGTTTGAAAGTGTAAGCTGAGTGATGAAAAATCTTGTCAGTTCTCTCATCCCCTTTTAGTTTTGCAAGGATGCTAGGGCAATAAAGAGATATCTGCTGTAAGATAAGAAGAAGTATCAGAAAAAAAGCTGCAATGATTTGGCTAGCTTTCTGTGCATGTAGTGCTGCAGTTTGAAATACCCCTGTTTCCAAATCATGGGTACATTGACATCCTCTTTTTAAAGCACTGCTAATGGTAACAATTTTCTTTTATTGTCCTGAATATGGGTGGGATGAGAGCTCTAGGGGTAAAACTCATATAATGTTAAAGTAAGTTTTCAAATATTTAGATTGGCTGTAAAGTAACAGTCCAGAAAATTTGATTGCCATGGTGCTTGGATTGCACTTAGACAAAGCATTTTGTGCTAAAGTGTAGATTATTATATGTGGAAAAAGTGTTGCTATATGAATAAATGTATTAGGTAATAGCTTATAAATATTGTATATGTACAACTTATTGTTTAAATTCAAAATACAAATAGTTATTTAAAAGTTATCTTGAAATATACTAAAAGTAATATTTGAAGTATTTAGAACTGTGTCTCATTATACAAGAGCTAAAATATTAGTACATTGGCATTAACTGAATGAAATTAATGACAGGTCATGAGTTCTTTAACTCTTGAATGATTTTTTTAAAGACTGAATTGTGGGGTTGTAAAAGAGATTAGCTTTATACAAATCTCGGTTTAGAAATCGGTGATCTGAACAAAATAATATCAGTCTGCTCGTCTTTTATCCACTGAAGAGGTTTGTTTACACATGTATACTGGTTGTGGTGAATAACACAAGTTATGACACAACCAAAACATCTTTTTTTCTGTAATAAATTGGGAAGCTAAATTATCATAAGAAAATTGAAGAGGTTTTTTCATTTCATTCTTCAGCTATTAGATACAAACTTGCTATTTAATTCTCTTACTTTTGTCAAACCTTTTACGTTAAAATTATTTGGGGTTTGTTTAATTATGATTATTCATTGTTAATTTTCAGTCTTCTGGAATAAATCTGTTATATATTTTTTCATATTCTGGCTGTAACAGGTTAGAAATACTGGGAATTAAGACCTTCTATCCAAGTATACATAATTTACTTAATGTGACACCCTATAAATTGTTGGTTCCATTAAATATCTGCCAGTGTTTAAGTAATAGATTCTGTTTAGGTTTAGGTAACTTCTTTAGATTATTCAATACACTGTACTGTGTGTGTAAAAGCCTGCCTCTGGATTTTATTGAAGCCTTAATGGTTTGTTTTGCCTTTTTTCTGAAAACCTACTGTGTAATTTGCTCAAGTAGGTGCTGTACTGCCTAAAGACAGCTCTCTTTGGATCTGCATTGTATGAAATGGTATACTGCCTCAGGCTTCTTAGCTTACTTAGAGTTTGCATAAATGTGTACAGGGCATTTAAAAACCCATGAAAGTTTAAAGTTTAGTTGGAAGTTTAACAAAGTGTGATCAAACATTATGAGAAACCATGTCTAACTTTAAACTTCCTCCTTTAGTTCTGCTATGATTTTCTTGAACACATATGTACTATAATTTTTTTTCAAAGACCCTAACAGCCCAGCTAATTAATTTTCCATTAGACTTAGGCAATTGATTCAGAGTAAACTCTAGGTGAACTGAAGTTTAAAACTGTATTTAGGGTGGGCTTTTACCTCCCAAGGTGTTCTGTGTAACTATAATACAAAATTTGCCTGACAGTCTCCGTGGTTGATGCTGTCCTGTGATATCTGAAACCCACTGAAGTAAAAAAAAAATCTTAACTGCCTGAAGTGCCATAGCAAAATAAAGGAGTAAAAGTACTGACTATTTAGCAATAAATAAGTCTGTCAACATTTCCTAAGTTTCTAAAAATGCTGGAATGGATTTGTATTCTGTAAATATGACGTAGTAATGTTTTGGCCAGTGTAATGAAAGGCCCAGAATTTATAGTTAAAGAGAATAGCGTTTGTGTCAAAAAGTTGATGTCTGTTAGCTGCATATCCACAGTGTGTTAGACTATGAATCTATAGTTAAGTATTGTGTTCTATGCATATGTAGAGGTATATGGTACATGCGTAAATTCAACAGAAGTGCTTGTACAAAATCTATTCATTTCAGGTCCACACAACTTTTAAAAGCTATATGTTTGATAACAATTTTAGTAATTTAACTTATTTTAGCAAATATAAACATTACAAATTAATCTTAGAAATCCGTTGGAATTTCCCATGTATGTTTGTAGTGGAAGCTTTTTACAATGATGTTTATTGAATTGTTGTATCAGAATGAAGAAATATCCAATTTGAACTAAGTATCATTTATGTAGGACTTCTTTGAGAAGATTGCTTCCTTTTGATTGACATTGAAAAAGAAAACACTAAAAAAAAGAAAAAAAGTGCTCCTCAGTGGTAAACACTATGAATTGAAAAAGCAAGATGTATCTGTTGTATCAACTTGAAAGTCTCATGATGTTTTTTCAAATAGGCTCTTAATATCAGGCTTGCTGGGAGTGGGGAATTGTTACAGTGAAGTTAGATTGGATTGATACTATGGATTAAAATAAGAGACCTGAAAAATATTTCTTTTTAAGCTACACTGAGCATAGGTTAAGTTTCTTGAGTAGCTACCAAACAGATTGACAGCTACATCATTTTAATGGTGATGAATGGTTCTCTAACATGTTTTGTAAAGAACTGTACCTATTGCAGACAGGGATGCTTTGAGTTGCGTCTGAATTAGGTTCTCTAAGATTGTTTGTCTCAAAACATACAATACTTCACTGTAATAGTAAATAGAAATATGATGGGATGATACTTTTTATGCAGCATAATAACAAGTGTTAAATTAATCTCCTTTGCAGAAGAAGTGGGTTATTACTGTCTAAAATACTTGGAAAGAATTTGCAGTTTCAAAACAGAGCGCTTCTCCCATATTATTACAAATAATAACAATTAAAAAAAAACTTATTTATTTCTGAAAAAAAAATGGTTTTTGCCATCAGAAGAGGGCTGCATCATACTGGCTATCAGGGAGCAGTGATGACTGGCTACTCTTTGAGGGATGGGAGAGAAGGGGCACAACCCGAATGGCAGTGGAGGGACCTTGCCAGGCAATGCCCATCCTACTGCCCCCAAGGGAGGCAAGTGGGGCAGGCACCGGAGTGATAGTTTACTTCCACTGAGAGTCCAGGTCACCAGGCAGTAAAGCCTATTACTGCACCCAGGGCTCTGACACTGATTACACTAAGTAATGGTAGAATTTCTGCTCTATTTGCATTAATTTATATCTCGATGTACTTATTTTTGCGTTTGAAATATTTTTATACTTTGCTTCTTCATATGATAGTTTTGTATCAGAGAAATGACTCAGGTTTTCGTAAGAAGTTACTGTTGACCACCTAAACCAATATTTGAAAACTGAATAATCAGATGTTGCTTTTTCCTCCATAAACCAAGACTGAAAGGAATAATTACCTTGTTTTGACAAGAGAACTGAAGAAGTATGGCATAGAAGTCTTACAGGAGTGCATACATGAAAACTCAGCTGTCATGTTTACAAGGTGATTTTTTTCATATGATGAATTTTTTAAACATTAAGTGGTCTGTAAACTCTACTGATATTTTTCTGAGGAACATAAGCTTCTTTTGGCTATCCTTCTGGCTAAGGAAAGAGTTAGGAATAAATATAAAATTTTGATTGTGCAGCTATTTTATGAAAACTCTGAATCATTCCAAGCTGTTATTATTTTTGCATTACATGTTTCTATTGTACATGTACATTTTACAGCAATCATTGACTGTTCTGCAAGCATAGTTGAATAAAAGATGGGTTTGAGTTATAGCTATTGAATGGAGTTAGCATCACATTCTGTATAAACTCTGAGGTATTTCTGAAGAGAAAAGGGAATGGATTTGTGTGACCATTTGTCTGAATATAAGTATACATGAGTGAACAACTGTATTTTCAGTATTCCTTTTATCTCAATTCTGTAAAGCACTGTTCAATGTTTTTCCATTAGTTGCAGAACCTTCCGAAGTTGGCCTGCTCTTTTTTTTTTGCCAGAACAACTGACTGAAGTATTTCAGCATTTGGGAGAGTGCTTCTCAAAACTTCTGCTTTTAATTACAGCATCGTTAATTGCAGTAACATCTGTTAAGATGCTTTTAGTCTTACATTCAAAGACTGATCTTCCCTCGATGTGTTACGTGATGTATTTGGTTTACATCCAAACTTTTTAACCAGAAGGGTGACTGAGGTTCAGCTACATTCCAAAATGTGGAAGGTCTTTGAATTCTTATTTGCAAAGGGGTACTCTGTAGCTTTTGAGAATTTAAGAAAATTATATGTCCCTGAACTATTTTGTAAGATTATGCTTTTAATTCACATGTGCAAGATACTAGACAATTTGTTCTAACTTGTTTTGAAAGAGCAAAACCTGAATCAGTAGTGTAATTTCTGCTGAAGAAATGCACAGTTCTGCTACTAGTAGGTCTACACTCATATTTGACCAAAACCATCATCTTGACCTTGCATTTTAATCTGACATTCTTTTGGAGCATGTGTCTAGTAGACCATTCACTTAGGAAAACTCTCAATCTATTTTTCTAGTAGTGCCTCTAGGTAAATTTACAACCAACGCTGTAACTGCTTCATAGACAAATATTGCCAGTTAGAAAAATAGTGTATTTACTACATGGCCAGCAGGGCGAGGGAGGGGATTCTGCCCCTCTGCCCCGCTCGGGTGAGACCCCCCTGCAGCGCCGCGTCCAGCTCTGGAGCCCCCAGCACCGACAGGACATGGACCTGCTGGAGCGGGGCCAGAGGAGGCCACGGAGGTGATCAGGGGCTGGAGCACCTCTGCTATGGAGACAGGCTGAGAGAGCTGGGGGTGTTCAGCCTGGAGAAGAGAAGGCTGCGGGGAGACCTTATTGCGCCTTCCAGTGCTTAAAGGGGGACTGTAGGAGAGATGGGGACGATCTCTTGAGCAAGGCCTGTTGTGACAGGACAAGGGGTGACAGTTTTAAACTAAAGGAGGGTAGCTTTAGACTGGAGAGAAGGAAGAAATTCTTTACAGTGAGGGTGGTGAGACCCTGGCCCAGGCTGCCCAGAGAGGTGGTGGATGCCCCATCCCTGGAGACATTCCAGGTCAGGCTGGACGGGGCTCTGAGCAACCTGGTCTGGTTGAAGATGTCCCTGCTCACTGACAGATTGGTTGGACTGGATGACCTTTAAAGGTCCTTCCAACCCAAACTATTCTATGATTCTAGGATTAATTAATTATATTTTGTTGCCCAAACATTGTGTGCATCTGAACACTTAAATTTATCCCTCATGTTGCTACTGCAATATGAGTAGCATTATTAAATACTAAATAGCAGACATGAAATACACTGGTTATTAAAAAGTTTCTGCTTTTCATGTAATTTTTTAACTTCAGTAGGAAGTCATCACTGGTTGTAAAAGCAATTTCATTATTTCTCAGAAGAGAGAAAACAGAGAAAACAAAAACCAGAAAAAATTACTCGGCTGATGCTTTGTTTCTAATGTAAAGACTTCTGGGATTTAGTGTCTTAGTTTGGGTAGGCCAGTGGATTTGGCCTGTGTTTTGTCAAAGTATTTGTTGAATAAAATGTGTACAAAGCAAGATGACACTTGTTTTCTGGTACATTATAGTGTTTTGGTTGACATTTTTATTTCCTAATTATTTGCAGTGATATGCTTAATTTCCAGAAAGCTCTTACTCCTTGGACAGAAATTATAAGCTCACAGAAAATAAATTTACCCTCTAATTTATTTATTTATTTATTATAGTTTCCAGATATAAACCTTAAAAAAAATAAATTAAGAAAGCTACTACTCTGATAAAGGTGAAAGAACAGATTGTTTTAAACCAGAAAAATACAAGACATTATCGAATTTATCTCTGCTTTTATTTCACAGGTGTCCCTCTTTGTAGAACTCAGAAGCATACATGAGGTTTACTATTCAACACTGATTTTATAGTTGCCTACATAAACTCTTTCCTTATGAATCTAAGTATTTCCAAGGAAAAAGATGGTGTATATTTTGATACTTATAGTCTGAATTTTTTCATTATTTAACCACTTTTCTTTATCTATTTTACAGATTCCAAAAATGGAATGGGGAGGAGAGTATTCTCTTGATTCTTCCAATTTAGACTGTTTGTTAAATATCCTTCCTGGAGAATTGGAGTTTCAACAAATCCTTAATGATCTTGATGAAAAAATAAAGAAGAATTCTTCTAGGTAAAGAGTATTTTATATGTATCCAAAATATTAGTGTAAGTCATTACATTTAGGAAGAAATACAGCTTTTCTCTTCTTTCTTTTCTAGTTGCAGCTTAAAATTTTGATAATTATTTCAGTAGTAATTTTACCTTAAACACTTGAGCATTTAACAAATTTTTAATGCCATATAATTTTTATGCTGTAGTCTTTCTCTGGATGGTATTTTTAACAGTTAAATCATCTTAATCTTAGGAATTATTGCAGTAGGTGTGATAGTGGAGGAAGAAAATGTGTATTCCCATGACAGTTGTATTTCCTCCAGCTATGACATAGAATTTTTATTCACTGAAAGAGCTACAGATTTTTACAAAAAAGTAAAATTTGAACTCAGTATGTTCTTTAAGTATTTCTAATGGAAGTAGAAAAAGCAAGTTAATGTATATAATCTTTCTTACACAAGCCATTATTTTACCTGTTTCAGTTAAAACTGTTATGCTGTAATAGAAGATATTCTAACTAGAATTTCTTTTGTAATATATTTCATTGTCCACTTCTTTGTAACACACCGGTTTCCAAATATCAATGCTATAGAAACAGTGAGTACTGAAAGAGCTCTTTGTTGGCACATATTTTTTGCATGACCACAAAAAAATCAGCTCAAGGTTTTGTACCTTATTTGAAAAGTGGTGGTAGTGTTTTGTGGCTAAACTCTTTAGATTCAACAAAATACTTTGATCTGTGAAAGATGCTCTTAAGCAAATAAACTAATTGCCCCTTTAAAAAAGTAAGTGTACATTCAGAGGTATAACAAATAGCATAATTTTGTATTAAATTTTGAAAATGCTTGCCTTTGGATAACAGTGCACACTACAGAGTTGTATGATTTCAAAGAATGTCCTTCATGACATGTGTTTTAAGATTTTGTACTTTTAATGAAGCCCAAATTTTGGTCCTCTACTTTGGTGGTCTTTGTCTGCTCCCAAACAGCTTCCTGAAGAATGGAGATAAACCACTGCTGTGTCTCACTGAAAACTGATTTAGGTCATCTCTGAATTATTGTTATATTGTTTATGCCAGGCTGAGACATTTTTCAGGCTTTTTATTTATATGCCTCATATCTCACATTTTGAACACTTTCATTTAAAACCTTAGTGTTACAAATGTAGTTGCGGTAGTAATAATCCCACAGTAGGAATGATAGTGAAGATCTGGGAAACGTGCTATTGTGGGCCATTGCATAGTCCAATTTCATGTTACAATTTTCCAGCTGTTGACATCAGTGAAAGGTAGACAGTTGCTTAGAGTTTAGTTGATGTCGTAACACATCTATAGGCACTTATGGTTTGAGCTCCTATGTTCTTAGGTATCTGGGAAAAAACAGCACCAGCATTTTTGGTAGATGCGTTGTCACCTCTTTAACTTCCAAATAAAAGTGATTTTGTCATCATTATGCAGAGCCAGCCTGAGAGTTAGAAAAATTATTATCAAGATAAGTCTTTGCAATGCATGCTTTGCTACTCTTTTTGGTTTTAATATGTGTAAAATGTGTGCTGCTGGTTGACAAAACTTTTGGCTATGGGAAAGCAGGCCAGCTGTTCGTTCCTTTTAATGGTACTTCATATCAGTTAACATTTTATGTTACATTTCACATTAACTTCATCACAGTGGAACTATTTGTACATTTTTAAGAAGGCTGATCATCTCCATCTTAGGGACATAGTCCTATAAATTACAAGGGTCTTTTACTGTAAGTTGTGTAAGATCCAAATCGTATTATATCCAAGGAGAGCAGGAAGTTGTATTAGGGTGTGGTACACAGCAATGCATGTCATGAAAAGCTTTATGTTTCTGCTGAATAGACACTTAAGCTAGTTTTTAAACTAATTTTCACAAGGAAAATCAGAAAGTAGCCCTGTAGTTACCAGGTGATATTTTGCTCCTGTAATATGTCAGTTTCAGAAATGGAGAGGAGTTTAAAAGAAGATGGACAGCAGCTGATGTGACTTTTAAATTAAAAAGAGTCCTTTTATTGCTAATATATTAGAGGTAGCATGGAATGAAATCATTTTCAAGTTACCATTGATCTTTGTAAGTGGTATGATAAGAGCAGCTCTATGCGCTACAGTGATACAATTGGAATACAATCCATTTTTCATCAGATAGATTTATGATTTTATTATACCACAGAGAATAAACATAATAGTATACAGCATATATATATTTTTAAAAATAAAACATTGTGTAAAAAATTATGATCCAAAAGTGTGTAAATCACTTGAATGCTCATTTATTGCCTTCCAGCTGAATAGCTTTTATAAAATTGTGTGACACGACAAATCAGATATGCTTTCCAGCAGTTGAATTACCTTCAGTATTTTTGTATCATACCAATTCTATTTGGTGCTATAACAAAAAAAAAAAAAAAAAAGGCCATCTGTGTGAAATTGTTTTATTTGTAAGTTTTAAGGGCATAAGTGGTTCATTCATTCACTATCATATAACAGACCTCTTATTACACTTGAACCTTTATTCTTACAGCATTTTTTAAGAAGCAGGTGAATATGAATGCTCAAAACCATTGTCATTGCTGGCCAGTTTTACATGCAATGATAGTCTCAGGTTATTCTAAAGTGTAAAGTCGCATTCATAATTTCATCAGGACAGCCATTTGTCTTCAGTCATTCCCCTCACATTTGCTTTGACTTTCATGGTTATCAAAACTGAGGTTTGGGATTTTTTTTCCTAATATGGAGGATTAAGAATTATTAAGAGTTAATTTTTGAGCAATCCACAGAACTAAGCTTTCAGCTGATATTTAATACTTCTAAGCAGAAAATAAGATACAGATCTTGAAACCAAGCTTGTAGTACATAACTTGAAAGTGGTTGTATGCATGAAGTCTCTTTGGCAGTTTATTTTTGTGTGTGTGTATTCAGTTCTTTCTTCAGTGAGTGATTGGCTGCCTTTTAGTGGTGTTAAAGTAGTGATAAATTCTATGAGGCTGTAGGACAGTTTGAGGTATTCTAGGTCTTCTTCAACAGAACAGTTACTCAAAATTCAACAAAACTGCTTACCAATAATTTTATCTCTACAATACACTGGAGACTATATCTTTGTAAGGCTTTTGACAAAGGCTTAATTTGACTTCAGTAAGATAAACTTCAACTTGACCCTCTGTCTATTTAATAGTAATTCAGTCATCTGGGATTTTGATGAAGGTCTTTTTTTCAAGGGCTCCAGTGAAGTCAATACTAATAAGCGCTTGTAGCGTTGCATCCTGTCCCATAACTGTTCAGTATAAATTGTGATCATTTATAACTAGATCCTTAACTTGCGAGTGATAGGACTATCTGGCAAGTAACTCAGTAAGGATGTTAGTTATAGCATTTTCCAGCTGTTGATTTTAACTTTGCTGATTTGTACAGAAATACTTCCCACTATCAATACCTCACAACAAAGGGATGGAGTTTCAAACACAGTGTTAAGCACTGCTGTGTCATTTCCATTTTCCTGTACCAGAATTGAAGTGTGCAAGGGCTCATGTGTTTTTAAACTGAGATATGCTGCAAGACTTATCTTTCCCTATTTTATTTTGAAGATAACTTTGGCTTATTCCTCCCTAGAATTTCCAGGAAGCAGCTACACCTCAGTTTCTTGATATTCAAGAGAATTAGCAAAATCTTGGCATGTCCATACAAAATCCCAATAGTGGTTGAGAATTTGGGAGGATTTCAAATGAGAGCTAATAGTGGAGGAATAAAATTGATAATCTTATCAGTTTTACTTAGACCTAATATCTATCACAGCTCTCAAAAAGAATTTGTCTCTTCTGTGTGAATACAAGTGCATTACTGTAGTATTTAGTTGAGAATTTAGTACCTATTAAGATATTAGAATAATATTACTAAAATCTATGTCAAAATAGTATCTGTCTACCCACTACCCTGGACTAATTGCTAGGGATGAGTAATTAAAATGAGAAAGGTATGTAATTTTATTCCTATTCAGCCTGTATTGTCTTTGTGTATGATCACTGAGTTCAGGGTAGTTGTTTCTTATCACCTTACTAGCTGGACAGCAGAGTTTCTCAGAGATCGGCTATTTTAATAGGCACACAGTTTCTTAATTGTAATCTGCAGTGATTATAATTGTGTCAGTATCTTAGTTAGGTAGCTGTCACGTACATCTACAGAAGCTGTAATCGGATCTTTTACTGCACTGCAGAACATCCCAATTAATTTCATATGAGGATACAGGATGCAATGGTTTTTTAGCCATTATTTTTCACTATCACGTTTTCATCAATGGAGTTGAAAGACTCCTATGTTTCACTGCCAGTATTCTGAGATAACTTATCAAGGCGAAGTTTACATCTTGTGGACTGAAATATCTCAAGCCCTTAAAACAAGATTGGAAATTAAAGGTAGGCAGTGGTTCAGTTAGAACTGGTGGTTCTTGTATGGCTAAGCTGATAAGTGAGTTTCTCTTGCTGAGGTGCAGCAAAGTCATAACTATTCTATTTCTTTCTGGTTCCAGTGGTATAGTTACTTCACTGTTTTGGTGAGTATGTTTTGTAAGTAGCTAGATCAGAGATATGAAGTAATTTGCAAAGTCCTTGAAAGAGGTGCTGCATTTTTGTTCTGTGTCTTAAGGTCCAAAATTACAATGGGAAGCATTCGAAGAAGTGAATTTTTTCAAGGCTTTTAGCTTTACAATGTCTGTAACTTTCAGACTCATATTTTAAAGAACTGCTGTTTTTAAAAACAAGTGTTAGAAGACGTATTTGTCTCAAAAGCATTTTTCTGAAGAGGTAATGTTTTTGTAGTCAGTCTTTACATCTGCTTTGTATTGCTGCTTGCAAAACAATGTTTTAATACTTATTAGTCTTACTTTATTTTGAATAGAACTTAGATACAAAATATGAATAAGAGAATACTATAGTCAAACTATGAAAAAAAGTTAACATACACACAAATATGAGGTGATAACAAAATCTATATTATTAGCAGTAGCAGCTTTACTCTCTAGCTTTCTCCTCTGCTGTTGAGGTCACCAGTGTAAAGAACATAAAATATAAAAAGGAATTTGATCGTCTTATGCAGTTGGGTTAATGAGAGTAAGAAAATGGACATGCCAGAAAGAATAAGCTGATGGTGAGATAGACTAGAATTCAACAGCATGAACATTATAGGCCTGGAACTATAATAATCCCATTTTTTTTCAGAATTTTAGAAATCCTAAGAAATACATTGTACCATGCATGTTACTGTAGGTTATCATAAGCATTGAAGGAACATGGTAGATGATAAAGAGCTATTTTTGGTAAAACCTCTTGTTTCTCTTCAAGATAAAGTTTCAAAACATTCTTTGTGTGAACCTTTATGGTTTTTTTTCAGTTAGATTGTGTCTAGCAGTTTAAAAGTTATTAGAAGATAAGTTATTTATATTTATGGTTAAAATACTTTTTATTAACACAGAGTATTGCTGAGGCATCAGCAATGACCTCATGAAATTGTTTGTAGATCATGGGAAATTTTCTTGATATTTCATTTTTGGCAGGTCAGCTTTCATGAAATTAAACAAAATGTTTGTTTCCACATGGGAGAACATGTAACAAGGAAAATGCCTGTGGGAATTATGCTTAAGTCTTTCTCAAAGATTTCTTACTACTCAAACTGTACAGCAGGTCCTCTGACACACAGGTTTCCAAATGATATGACTGATTTTGTATCAGAGGTCAAGCTTTTTCAGGAATTTACATTATAGTAATGAAGTAGTATTATGTCAGTGCTTCTATCTTCAAGAAACAATGGAAGCAATTATTTCATTACTTTTAAAACGGACTGCCTCTTCGTAATAAAAGACATCTAAACTCTGATTCTAAAAGCAGATTTCCATGAATATGAGGATCTTAAGCATAAGTAACATGAGGTTTAAAGATAATTTCATGTTACAGCTTAGCAGTTTAATTTAACCAATCTCATTGTCATTTTATGGCTGTTCCATATGCTGTATGAAATAAATTGAAACAATCCTTGTTAGAAATTGAAAGGAGTTAGAAGATCATCCTTCAACTTACTCATAGTAATCTTAGGCAATGGAAAATGATATATGGAGACAGCAGTCCTCATTTTGATACTGTGCTTTTCAAAATAATGTTGTATCAGTATGACAGTGCTTATGCTATCGGTTCCATTATAGTACTTGGTTTGTAACTGTTTGTCCATTGATACAGCCACTGAAAAAGCAGTCTGTCCACATGATTAGGTTATTCCTAAAAACTGTCATTAACTTAAAAAATAAGAGCACCTAGGAGTTCTCAAATTGAGACTCTCTCTCTACAGTGAGAATACTTACCAAACGGTATTGACATGCTACTGCAGAAAAGCACTGCAGTGTGGACACAGGTAACATAACAGAACTTTGCGTAGTGTGTAAAAAACAAACAAAAAAACCCAACAAAACAAAACCTCTCACCTGTAGAAAGGAGGAGAAATCATTTTCACTGGTGTAATCGTATACCAGTAGTACTAACCACAAGCACTGATATGCTCACAAAGGCTTGAGATACTCTGTGTGGGACTAAAGATTCCTTTCTTGAAAAATTGGTCAATTTTACAAAAATCCATATGAGCATAACTATCAGATTTCTTTGCTAGAGCAAAGGTTAATTTTTTCTTTGAGCTTTTATATTCCGCTCCTTGTTTAGTAGTTTGGTGACTATTTTTTTCTGTTTATGTCTGAACAGTTCCACAGGTTCAGAGAAAAGTGGAATCATCTGTTGAAGAAAAATTAATTGAGGGCTGTTAAATATTAGAAATATAAATATGAGGAAAAACCCCTTTGCTGTGCGGGTGCCAGAGCAGCGGCCCAGGCTGCCCAGAGAGGCTGTGGAGTCTCCTTCCCTGGAGCCATTCCCACCCCGCCTGGACGCGGTCCTGTGCCCCCTGCTCAGGGGGTGCTGCTCACGCAGGGGCTGGACAGGGGGATCTCCAGAGGGCCCTGCCAGCCCCCGCTGTGCTGGGATTCTGTGAAATATGAGGACACTATATGATTTAAGTCCTTGTGTCACAGACTGCCAGAGATAATGAAAATATTCTGAGAAATCTTACCATTTTTTTTTGTTTAATTTGCTTTTTATTCTTCTTTGGCATCTTCTAATGACCATTGTCAGAGACATGGAGACCTTCCATCTGGCCCGGAACAGCTATTCGAATGTAGCACAGTAGGCTAATTTCCAACAGAGGAATTAATCACCTTCTGGTTAGGTTCAGCAATGTCTCAACATTGGTACCTGAGCACCTAAAACATGAATTCTGTGCCTCACCTTATCATTAAGGTGTAGAGTTTCAGAGGATGTTTCAGAAAACATACATATAAAGCACAGAACCAGTTAACAATAGTAAGTAGGGAAAAAGCATTAAGTAGTTAACTCTATCTGATTTCCCTGTTGTACTCCAGATCTTGTGTTCCTGATTTAGATAGGGTTGCACACAGACATCACATCGTTGTATTCTTCTGTTGACTGCACCACATGTTTTTAAGAAAATTTACGCTCCCATCATATGTGTATAGTGTCAATTAACATAATCTGTGCTGATGCCTCAATTTGTTCAAAAAGGAAGCTTATTTACTGCACTGAACTTACTAAAATATATTTGCAGTTAAACCTTAATGAAAAACGATTATTTGGGGGGAAAAAAGGAATTTTGCATTTTATATGGCTTTTTGTCATTGTATTTTCAAGCATAAAATTGATTAAACACATTAAGCACATTTTTCACATCAAAATTATATATTTTGTTTACAGTTTTTAAAACTACAGCAAATTTCCTTTCTAAAAAAGGAAATCAAAATCTCATTCTCCCTACACTGATGTGAAAATATAGTTTTAAATACTAACCTACATAGTGAGAATAATTTTAATCCTATTTCGGCAGAAGTATTTTATTTAAAATGATTGCTTTCTAAACTCAGATAATACACACTAAAATATTTTTTTTCCAGTGATAACTAAATTCCTAATTATTTAATTTAACGATGTAGTTCCTGTAACAGAATAAGTATCTGTAATTAACCATGTTCACGTAAGACTATGTGTTGACAAAAATCTTTAAAGAACTAGCAATGTTTTTGAGACCATGTTTACATACAGTATGCTGTAAGTAAACAGGATAAAAATATTTTTATTCAATGAAAAACAGTTTTAGTCCTAATTCAATGTTTACTTTATTGGAATAAAAGGATTAAATAAAATGAACAGATTTATCATGATTTGTACCTACAGGGAGCGCCACTGAAATTTATCCATCTAATCCCCTTATCAGTGTTGGTACAAATTACCAAAATACCTGGTTTTGAGAAGGCTGTAGCCTATTCATAGCTTGTAGTTTGTTGGCTTGCACAGATTCCTATGTCAAAGATGACTGTAAAAACTAGTTCCTAATTGAAGCAGATTGGCACAGACTAACAACAGTAGACCCTTTTACAATGCACAATGCTGTAATCTATTGGGTATGATTGAATGAGGCACATCAGCACACCACAATAAAAGCCTTTGATAGTGTCCCTGGAGTCAAGGCGTATGAACAAGGCATTTAGTTTCATAGTCCTGAGAACAGGTTTCACAAGTTAAAAAGATACATACCAGTCTTTTGTCAAGTTCAGAATTGGTATTCATGGTGGGGCTATCCCTCAGGAACCTGAGTGGGCCACAGGCAGAGAGTGATTGTTTTTCATGGAGGTCCTTTGTGCTCCTGATAAGGCCCTTTGATGATGGGAAGATAGTTGTTTCAGTGCATTTCATTTTGAACTCAGTCATGTTCAGGAAAAGTCTTAAGACTTTTTGGGTCAATTTTATAGGAGTGTTTTACAGGCCACCCGTGTGTGAATAAGTTTTAAAAGTTTTTTACATATTTTAGCATTAGTTGTAGTTACTGAATTTGGTTTTTGAAGATAATGCAGCTGTAAAATGTGGTGACTTCACTTTGATAGAGTAGATACACTTTGAATGGTTTACCTCATGTCTTTAAATCATAAACCAAACATAACCATAATTCTTAATGAATACAATTAAATATGAGAAAACAAGCTGTTCAAAATACCTACTTAATTAAATTTTTTTTTAGAAGTTGTATAGCTATAGTTCTGGAAACAATTTATGGGGTTTTTTCCCTGACATTCAAAATACTACACTTCTTCTGCACTTACATTCTTATGAATGTCCTTGCATTCTATAATTGTAGTTGGTGCAGTTTTCATATTCAGTTTGTTATTATTTAGTACTCTATTTTAAAGAAAAAAGGCACAAAGCAAAACCTATCATAGATGATACGTCTTGACGGCATTCTCAGAAAAAATATACTTCTCTCTGTTGTGCTTGTTGTAGGTATCTTAAAAATAAAAGGAAAACGCAGACTACTGTTTATCTCTGAACTTAATGTAGTGTGATCATTTGCTTATTTTTTTTCCACTGTTTTTTCAAATGTCAATTCAAACTAACAGACTCAGTTCCCAAAGGTGTGGATGACACTGATTTACTTTATTGCTGTTGATCAGAATGAGACACCTAGTATGAATTTAGGGTACATTGCATAACATCTGTAAACGAATAAAATGCAAATCACTCAATAAAGGAGAAAATCCAGTAGAAAATCAAATAAATACTTCTTCCACATCCTGAAACAGTACTGCAGGCAGAAATAAATGCTGAAGTACAGTCAGCATTTGATATGGAAAATCACCTTTCATCACTGATTTCTTGTTAGAAATTGATATGGGTTAGTAGTGTTTACGTTTTTTTTTTTAAAAAAATTCATATTCAAAGCAGATAATATTTTTAATAAAAATGCTTTCGTCCGAAAAGATGACATTTCATGGAAAATAAATCTTTCCTCACAGAGAAGTTATGCATAAAAAATTAAAAACTTTATCCAAGGTTACTAATTAAAACAAAATTTTTCTTTTCTCTTTTTTTTTTTAACTGGAGGTCTTCAATTTGGTATTTTTATCACAACTTGTAGTACACTTAAATATTTTATTTGTTTTCCAGTTTCTTTCCTTCCTTGTTCTCTCATTCTCCTTTTCTCCTCTACCTGTTCCTTTTTCTAATCTTCTCTTGTCTTCTTTTGCCAAAACTAGTCAAGTTCGAAAATGTTAGAGAGCAGTTAAAGAAAAACAGCCATACTTCATCTCTATAAAACAGAGAGGTGAGTGGCAGTAAAATAGGCAAGTTTGTTGTTTGGTTGATGTTATGAAAATAGAAAGTAAGATGATCAAAAGTATCTGACCTGTAAAGAGCTGAGTCTCATCTAATCCCATAACTCTACAGAGATAGAAAGAATTAAATTTTAATATGTGTTAAACCTGGCATTCCTCACAAACTGTAAGAACATAAATGGAATAACTAATATACTCCAAAATAAAATCTAATTAGTAGTGAGAATCACTTTGCACTTCAGTAAACCAAAACTGGCATCAGTCTTATTGTTGGCTCTGTTTGTATTAAACATAGATCTGTGTAGATCTAGTCACGACTATTTTTCTAAATGAAACTATATAAAATTTTAAGCATTGCTCTTAAAAAAAAAAGTAGTTCTAAAATATTGAAAAGGTGTTTTTTGTAGGAAAAGATATGAAGTTAGATTGTGTCTGGATTTTTCATCTTTTTGTTTTCATTTAAGTGTCCACACAAATAGAAATAAAATAATTTTGGATTTTCAGTTGTACTTGCGATTTTTGCAACTGAAATCCTTGTAATAACCATACCAGCCACATCTGATTTCATAAACAGGATTATGATTGTAGATGAATGTTAAGGAGTGGATCAGCTCCTTGAAAACAAACTCAGTTTTCTTTATTGTAATGACAAAACCGAGAAAGAACAGTTGTGCTTTCTCAGCACAACTGGCTCTAAAATTCTTTTCAGCATTTTCTGTGATGTAAATGGGTCTTTAAGAAGTCATTAATATATGTTATGTATTATAAAACAACTGCTGATTGCTGAAGGAGCAAAATGACACATTCACCTTTGAATGTGGTAGTTGATTCAGTTTATATTCTCTGCGTTAGCTAATTAAGCACCAAGGACCAGATTTTAGGTTGGATGATGTCTTATTCACTACTTCTTTAAAAAGTACAAGATTGTTTTCAGAAGTGAGGCAGTACTTACTCTTTCTGAGGATGGTACAGTCTGGCCTGAAGGAAATTGATTTTAGCTCTAGCTCGGCTGCATTTAAATGTTAATCCTGCAAATTCAGGCCTTATTTTATGAGAGTAATGAAGTCTATGAAGAAGAAGGACTAGTGTTACATTAATTTAAAGTAGTTTTTCTTTTTAAAATATAGAATATATAAAAGGAATTTACCTCTAAGCCATGAAAAAAATTATGTAATATTTGGTTTTTGTTTTGTTTTGTTTTGTTTTTTTAGCATAGAACAGTGTCTTAAAGGCCTACAATCAGAAGTAAATGAAATATGTGCCGATGAAATACTACAAAGCACAACTGACTGCCTTCAGTGGCTAAACAACTGCAATTTTAGTTCTCTCAGACCTTCTTCTACACACCATGGAGAGCTGATGGAATTCCTTAGGACCCTGGTAAAAAATGTTTACTAAAGACTTCAATGTTTGGGAGAGTTGGTTATATGTTGAGTAGGGGTTTTTTTTGAGGTTAATTAGTTATTTCAGTCTTGACTGTGGCGAGGATAGTTCAGAAATTTTATTATAAGGCTTAGTCCTCGTTTTATGCCACAGCAAGGCATTATGTTTCCTTTTGGTCCTGCCTTAAATAGACAAACCTGGGACAAAATCTTTTCACGATAACTACCACATGTTCAGCACTGCTAGGACTTTTTTATAAACACAGGTTGGTAAAAAACATCTAAAGTTACTGTCTATACCAAGGCTGTTACAGTTACTGCTTGTTCTTCACTTTTATCAGTATGAATTTAACTTATCTAATATAGATTATTGTCCTTTATGCATTATTTAAGCATTAACTTCCTATCTACTTTTTCTAATCAGAAATGTGGGCGCTACATCCATTGTCCTAGCAAGCTGTACAACTAGACGTAACCAGAAATCAAATTTCACTTCTATGAAAAATTCCATCATTTTAGAAGGCATTTTTATCCAAAATTTTTATTAAAAGTTAGCCTTAGAATATATGTGTGGAAATGGAAGTCTGGAAAATTGAATTGGCTAGATAGGTGAAGGATGATACCTCAGTAAATGACAGCCTGCAATTTTAAATATAAACCATGTATATGTGTGTTTATATGATATACATATGTATGAGTGTCAAAACAAACAAACAGTATCCAGTGGATTGTTCTTTGTCACCTCTGTGTCATGGTTTAGTTGTAGGACATGAACACCTTTAGGTTAAGATTGGCTGTATTGGCAGAGGAAAACTGCTGTGGATTAGTATTTTCTCCTTTGGGACTATCTCCTGGCTAAAGCTCAAGCTTCATCAAATTGCCTCTCAGTTTTTTTAACTCTTAAAACTGGTTGTTGATCTTCCCATCACCCTTGAATCCACTGGATATTAAGCTGTGTCAAATGAGGAAGTAACCTCTAGAAACACCAGGTCTTTAGTGTTCATGTAGTGAAGAAGTGATTTTGTGCCCTTCTAACACAGGTGATCGGTATGAATATTGCTGTTAATAATCACCCCACCCAAGGGTGTCAGAGACTGCTACGTGTCATACTTGATCTAGACAAAATGAGAGAATCCCAGAAAATGCTGATGTACAAAGTCTTCTCTTACTCCTCTTAGTCCAGTTAGATCCTTACTTAAACACTCTCAGAAGAAGGTGTGGCAATGATGACCTGCTCGTGTCTGTTCCCTGCTTTCTTCCTGCTCCAAGGTCTATTCAAGCCATATACCTGAACACCAGGTGGCGGCATTTGTTTGGGAAACACCAAAATGTCCCCGTCTCTGGAATACTTCGGGTGTATTTTACACAAAATGTGCCTTCTAGCTCTTCAGCTTTCTAGGAGCTTACCGACTGCATGACAGTCTGGCTCTGGGCTGTAGAGTCCAGTTAAGCCTTGAGAATGGCTCTGTGGCAGGCTGCTAAACAGACAGCAAAGTGTGAGAAGCCTTAAAGTCTCAATTCCGCACAGCTTATCAGGAAAACATCTGTGGAGCTCAGAAACTTGGATATCACTGTTTCCAGGCTCACGGCTTCTTAGATAATCCAGCCTGTTGCGTAGATGAGACTACAGATGAAAAGTGTGTATGTATTAGCATAGACAATCCATCTGTAAGAAGTTATACATGCAGTGGATAATCTTTAGCTCCATAAACAAGTCTGCAGTAAACTGTTTTCAATAATATTCAGCATTAATGAGATTATTACGATCTGACCTTTCTTAAATGTGTATCTCCATCCATTGAACTAATTGCTCAGTTGACTTAATTTCTCACTTGCAAGTTTTTAATTAAGTATCATATAATACATCTTCAGTAGTAGTAACCTTCCTTCTACTTCAGGACAATATCCCTATTCATTGTTACCCCTTATTATGTGTGTTTATTTTGTTAGGGATTTTGTTTATGTTTTAAGCTGCTGGAACAATTAAAAAAATAGTGGAAAGTTCTGTATGTGCTTTGGCTGAGGTGCTGCACTTGGGTTTTTGTTAGCATGGTATTCTCATGCATTTGTGAACTCTCATGTAAACACCGAGAGGTTCTTCGTGAAGCCTGAAAATGTTAATTATGTGAAATTCCATCATTCTGTGTACTGTTTTGTAATTCTAAATATTTAAAACCTGAATATGTATATGAATGCATCTTTATTAAATGCTGTTCCCCCTAAACTAATGACAAAATCTTTTTTTAACAAAATCTTCACCTTATTGGATTTGTTTATTGATATGCTAGGTAGTAGTCTGTAGTAGGTAGCTGTCTAGTTGCTAGACCGCAAATGTTTTCCTGTTTATTATTGTCACTAACTTTCTGTGCTCATAAGAGAACTCTTCATGCTTCTCTAAAACCTTTGGTTACTAATTTGGATCTTTTGAATAGTTTTGGCATCATCTTCTGAAGTATTTGTACAGGTTAATTTTTCAATAGAAAAGCCTGTGTCAGTATAGGCGATGTTCAAAGACACTTGATGACACTGTTTTTAGGGCTTCAAAGCTCACTTCAGGGGCTCTTTCTCTGAGTAAAACTAAGTCGAAGGTGGCATCTGCAAGCTTCCTATTTTTAATGCTTTAGTTGAAGTGGCAAAGGGCTTGAAACAATGCTTAGATTCTTATTGGCTTTCATGAATAAAAATGTTTCTGCTTAACCTTAAACAGCAGTAGGGATTAGCTTGGAAGATAGTTTGGATTCATCATCCAAAGACATCAGTTACATTCACTGTTTTGACAGCTTCTCTTGTTTTGTTCATTTCAGAATGCAGTACTTGAGCATGATTCATAACACAAACTGTATCTTTAAGCTACAGAAGTCTACCTGTGGGGACTCAGCTCTTCAGTACAGTAGTTAGTGACTAGGGTTTCAGTTTACACACTGAGACACATTCTCTTTGGGGCCACAAAACTTTATTGAATACTTCAGTGGATAATTAAAGAAAATCAAGTCAGCCGTATGTATATGGATATGGATATTGATATGTATGATTTAAGATTTTAACTAGCATGCATATGCTTTTATAGGATGATATTTCACTGGTAATTTCCTTTATTATTCTGCCTTCCACATGTGTTTCCTGCTTCTATGTAAAAAAAATCATAGGAGGCATTCTGAAATAAAGATGTAAAGTAGAAGAAAAATAGCTAGTCTATTATTTTTAAGACTTTCCGTTATGGGAGGCAATCATGCTCTCTGTATTTGTTCAGAATTAGCTACTGTGGTGCAAGTCTTTTATTTTTGAATTTTCATCCTAGAGCACTCCAGAGTAGAGGGCAATAGCAAGGTTGAACTCTTGTTTTCTCCCATAAGAGTGCAACACTTCTGAATCATCCAGAGCAAAGAATAGGAGTTATGATACTGAAAATTTTTGTGATTTAAAAGCATGAGGGTGGAAAAAAAAAGCAGCCCACTGAAGTTTTTG
>VZTV01046041.1:0-11368 GCA_013400875.1 Anhinga rufa | reverse complement strand
GAAAATCAGCATACTAGCTGGAAATTCAGGACAGTGCTGGAAAGTGATTTAAGATTTAACATTTTCAAAGACAAATTCTATATTTGTAACTGAAAATATGTTTAATATATTCAGCATTTTTTAACCTATCAAGTTATCATCTAAACTTCAAAGATAGACAGTAGCCACCTCCATTCACACCAACACCCAATATAAAATCATATTTCATTCTTGGCATGGTTGCAGAAATTACCTACATCAGGAAGGAACAAGGAAAAAGTCTATGCCGAGTTTTCACTAATTTTTAAGGCATTAATTTTGCACCTAGAAACAAGGAAGGAAGGAGAGGAAAACACGGGAAAAATTAGTTGTGCAAAATTACAGAAATACATCCTTCAAGTACAATATGTGCTTCTGTCCTTTGATGAACAGGGACAGAAATAAGGGTGCACTTAAATGCTTTGCCATACTTTACCAGCTTGCTTGCAAATGCACAACTTCAAGCACACTCGATTTCAATATATTCCAAATTCAAAGCCTTTCCCCATTTTAGTCTATTTGTTTGCAAGACTGTAAAGAAAAAAGATTTTATCAACAACCTAACTGAAAAGATAGTTTAAAAAAAGCAATAAAAAGAAGGTACATCCTCAATTCTCATGGAAATTTCCATGATTTCTTAGAGAAGAGCACAACACTAAGCAATTAAAATCCTGAAACATTGATTTGGATCTCATGATTTAATTAGCAAATTACACCTTTGTAGAACTTTTCACAGAATGATAGAGGAAAAGAAAGTAAGTCTTTAATTAGTCATTCTGAATTATCTCTGTATTGGAATTGTTATTTAATGAACACCTCTGATTAAGTTTGTTTCATTAAATTATGAGATCTGAATCATACTATGAGACCTGTATAGACTTATGAATTTTAAGGGGGGAGGAAATTAGTCCAATATGTGTCAGCTTGACGTCTAAATTATTCATCTTTTTGCTAATGTGCTTATGAGTTGTTGATTTTTCATTTTAATAATAACCATACCATTGTATGGCTGCACTCCTTTTGTCTTTAGACTGGCTTTATGAAATAACAGTTAATACATAGGACCCTAATTTTTAATCCCTTAGATGTACTAACAGCCCTTAAGACCAAGTGATTTCACAAAAAAAAGGTTTGAAATATTTACTTTGTTCTGGTCCACATGGTGGTTTTTTTTTTCTGATTGTATCTTTTTTGATTAAAGCTGCAAGTTATACAAAAACAGAAAAATAAATTAAAATAGTTACATGGTAAGAAGCTTTACTGTGGTGACAATCATAATGAGATAAAGATGGGTTTTGCCTTTCATTAACAGAGTAGTTGTGGCAATCTAAGCACCTTTATCTCAGTGGAATTCTGACCACAGTCATATTGCTTTATCTTTTTCATTAAGTGTCCTTAAAGGTCTTTAAAGATCAACATTAGGCAATTTATGTCCCAGGAATTAAATTTAAAATGTTGCTGTACAGAATATTCAGGATCTATTGCACAGCACTGTAAAGCTAAAAATTAGAATCATAAAGCTGAAGCATTCACAATAAACATGCGTCTTGAAAAGCAATAAAAAAAAAGGCCTTTGATTAATTAACATCCTGATAGTTTTTCCTTTATTCATGCTGAGTAATAGTTTATCAAACTGCTTTCAATTCAGGTACTTCCATAGTAATGCAATGTACAAAATAAGCAAGGGTAAAAGAAGGAGTTCTTACTGATGAAGTTATTTAGAGAAATAAATAGGTTTTGCTTTTTCTTTCTTGGAAAGATTTGAAATTTGCTTCTGTATTGTTCTCTTACTGCAACAGACATTTCCTAGAGTTACTAGAATTTACACCATTGTGTTATTAGAGTTACTAGAATAACTAGGATTTACTAGAATTCCTAGAATTTACAGCATTATCACTAGAATATGCTCCAATGAGAGGACCAGGAACCTCTTCATTTACAAAATAAAGTGCCTACACTATTCCAAGTTCATTTCAAGAAGTACTAGCTTGGAAAAAACACTATGAACACTAGAAAAAACTTGCTGAATATCACTTCTTTAATTTAAAAATAATTTTCCTACCCAAACAATAACATATCCCTAAACACAAGCAAATCAGATGATTCTCCATTCATAATATCACACCAAATGGGTTTGTTCATAAGGTGAGTTTATTGTCTATGTCGTCACTGTCAGCTACTGCCAGAACAATATCCCAAATTTTCTGTCAAGTTTGGTCCTGTATGCGTAATTAGAGTCGTGTTCTTCTAAATGCCCTTGAGTCACTCTCATGCAACATTTAATAGAGCCAGTTTTAAGCATAGACAAAGAAGTTACAGTGACAAAGAAACAATTTCTTTAAACCCAAGATACCAGGGAAAACTGCTTCCTCTTGAAATTATTAGCTTAATTCACCTAGTATTTTATAAAGAAATTTTAATGGGCGGAAAGCTGACATGTCTCCCGTTCTCCCTTGAAAATAATCTGGTTCTGGTCTAAATTATATTCACAAAAGGTCTCCTGACATATTGTGTATTATATAAGCCATTTGGATATTCTATATGCTATTTACATGTTTTTGCCTCTTCCTGAACATCTTGATTTAAAAGAAAAAAAAAGTTTATATGTATTTCTAGACAGAATTAATAATAAAATCAATAGCAAATGATTCAAGTTTAATTCCTATTCTATTAAAATTTAAGTCATAAGAAGATTACAATTTTATAACAGAAAAGTTGAAACTAAAAATTTCTTCAGGCTTATATTGCCCCATGCAAATGGTTTATTAGAGTTCACTCTATCCCCCAGTACACAGACTCCGTAGTTTGCAGCAGCGACCTGCTATACCAAACACTCAGCATTGGTTTTATCCCTTGATTAAGCAGCAATGTAAGAGGAATTAGGAGCAATGCTGCAGCACCTCAACACCTCAGTAGCAATCAAACTCCCACTTCCAGGAACAGCACCAGTATGCTGGAGAGGGCACCCCACCAGCCTCTGCAGATCAGGTTCACAAAGCCCAGTGCAAGGTGGAGCAGCAAAAAAGCAGTTTCATTATCCTGGTTTACATATAAGAAACCAAAGATCCAGCAAAATTAGGAAAATTATTTGAGGCGTCTTTGGCAGAGAGAGGATCTGAACTGGGATCACCCAAATTTGGCTATCATTGGGATACAACTGTCTACACCTCCCTTTTATTACTGAACAAAAGCAACTACCTTTTTATGACAGTGAACAACTGTCATCTGTAGTGCACTGTCGGGTAGCCCCACAGTCCACTGTAGCTGCCACAATCCAATATGCAGTCAAAAATTTCATTCTGCTGGTTGGAAATTTAAAACTTCTGGGTAATGCCTCCCAAACTACTCAGCACAGGGTTATAATGGAAATTTCCCCTAGTTTTCACTACAGAGTTATCATAGTTCCACAACATGGAGCTAAATGAGCATGTTAATGCTGCCGTAGGACACATTAAAGTCATACAGCAGCATTTTCCCTGAGTGGGTGTATTCAGCTCATTTAATAAAGATCTTGAGTGACTGCACCCCTTTTTTGGCTATGACACAACTCAAGGATAGAGAAGTTTAATAGCATATTAGTCATCTGCCCAGAGGTGAAGTATTTCATAATGAACTGAAAAGCCAGAAAATTGTGTATATGTGTGTGTTTTAATATTACTCTGCTTCTGCTAATGAAATTTATGCAAAACACCACAAAAACTGATGAGTATACATCCATAAAGTGACTGAAAGATGTTGCAGGTTGCATTAGGGTGAGGTGTTAGGTTATTTATTACATGTCAAATTTGGGTTTTTTCTTTTAATTGCTTTCCCGGTATTTTGAAATTATTCCTGCTGGTAAGTACGAAGCTATTAGCATAAAGGCCAAGAAAAAGGTCACATGTTTTTGTTTCTGCTGTACCGTGTGCCTTGCCTAATGAAGAAGGCAAAGGCAAGATTATACAAGGAATATCCTAAAACATCTGTAGGCAGCAAACTTTGATTTTTTTTCATTTTTTATAAAACATTGTGCAGCTAGGTGTGTGTACAAGTGAGGGGGAAGCAGGGAAGGACATGGTGATTCAGAGGACTGGCAGTGGAATAAAGAATACATGGAAAATAAGTTTTGCTTGCGGGTGTAAGGATGACTGATGGCATGGCTGAACTGCCTGCTCACCTTTTGAGCCCTGCCTGATACGCCCACAGCCCTGCGGTTTGCCCCATATACCTCTCAGGTGTTGGGCTTGGCTGTGGGTGATGCAGGGACACCATGATCACTTCTCAGCCTGCCCTTGGCCATCCACAATGCCCATAGACCACCAAGGTGACATTGCTGGTGAGCACCAGAAAGCTGGTTTTCCCACCGCCTTGGACTTAGCATAGCTGCCTACACTTCTCTGCTGTTCACCTGATGCTGAGGAGAAATGAGATTATGCCCTTTACACCCATCTGGGACTTGAAATCAGCTCAGGGTCCAGCAAGCTGAGAGGGACCAGCAGATCTGCAGTCCTGATTCCTTCACCTGAGAGAAATTCTTCCCATCCTACCTAAGCATGTGCGGTACCACCGTTCCTCAAAAACCTCCAGAAGAACTGGTCTGGAGTGTCCCACGTGCCTGGTGAGCCCCCAGTACTTCCTGTGGAAACAGCTGCTCATTTTGGGTTGGAGCCTGAGGGACAAGAAATGGCTCCCCTCAGCTGGAACGCATCCGCCGCCGGAGGATTACTCACAGCACCCGGGTGCCAGCCAGGAGCCGGATGGCAGGGTGCTGCCTCGCAGGTCTAGCGCTACTCCTACAAGTATGGATCTGTGAAAGCTGGCATGTTCCATGCTGCTGTGAACAGCAATCCCCAAATTGAGTTGCCAAGCATGCTGGAAACCAAAAATATCCACTGCTTCACCTGGCCTTGAGCTGAAGGCATCTGATGCATGGCCAGGGACAGGCTCACAGGATGTCTCTTGTGGCTGTCAGTTCCCTGTGACCAGGGAGAGAGAAAAAGGGGGAAAGGAAAAAAAGAGATTTCCATTTTTGGCTAATTTTTTTTTTTTAAAACACATTGTGAGCACCTTGGGCACTACACATTAAACTGATATCTTTAGATTTAATTTGTCTGGATTTCTATTGAATAGTTTTAAATAGGATTTTTACCAGTAGGTTTATTGTTGCCTGAGAACCTAGTGACTATTGAGCATTTTAAAACCTGTAGTGATAATCAAGTTTTCCTCCAACCATCTTCATGGAAAACTTTGTTCTTGTTGGCAGTGTGCAAATAAGAAGAGGGTAAGACTGCTTGGAATAGCCTCTTGTCTGTATTACCACAGAATGCTTTGTGATGAGCAGCTGCAAATTGTTTTAAGGAAAGAACAGTAAAAGCTACAGATCCAGACAAATGTGCAAGTATATACTGCATGCAGCTCTGCACATGCTAAAAGCAAGGATGGCCTTAAATGCATTACTGGACTGAGATATGATGGTACAAATTACTACCAAATTCAAGATTCTTAGATCAGCTCAAGTCATAAGTTTGATGTCTTAAGCACAATACTATTGTAATTTATTAAAATGGGTCATATACAAACACAAAATACCCTGGCTCTCAATCACCTCCACAGTATACCTGTCTATTTTTAGTTGTCTAGAATGCACTTTTTGGCAGAATCAGACTTGGTAAACCCAGAAAACTTTTTTTAGTTGATTCTGAAATTTTTCTAAGCCAACTCTCAAAAGCATCTTTGTATGCTTTTGAGTCATGCTTAATGCTGAAGATCTTGTAAGGTTGAATGCAAACTTTTTGCTTTTTTCAGGTTTTGAGGTTTACATAAAACCTCTTTGAAAGATGATAGTCTTAGTCCTGGAAATGTCTCATGCATGAAGTTTCAGAGTACTTGAAGTTCTGCTGTCTCTAGAGAAGGCAAAGAAAATGCAGTCATGAGGGAGAAGAGAGAATTCTTTGCCTTGTTGAAAATCACTTTTCTAAATGCATGCCTGGGCAGAGGTATGCTATAAATTGCTCTTTCCAGAAACCAGTGGAAAAGTCTGTAGCAGTGTAAGAAATTATTTCCTTTTCATGTTAGCATGATATTTATGGAATTCTAACCCACCTGTTGCTGTTTTAGAACAAGTATATACATTACATTTTACCTAACTGAAGGAGTATGCTATTTTGATTTTTAATTATTGTTATGTAGAAACAGTCTCAAAGACAAATCTGTGCAGCATCAAAGCACTGTGCTACCAAGGGTCTGATCCTGTTATGTATTGACTAACATCAGAGATAAATCTTATTGACTTAAAGCAAGGTTGATATTAGCCTACGCTTCTCTAACTACTGCTTACTAATAAAGCATTGTTTATAAATTAGAGACTCCTGCTTACATAAACCATTTCGCTTCATGTTATTGACTATTTTGCAAATCTCTCAGCTGAAGCCAACAGGGAAGTTGGCTGGCAAGATACTAGTAGGAAGCTCAGAGATAAAGTACAAGCCTCTAAATGTTTTTATTCAGAAATTAAAGAGTTATTTTCCTTACATTCCCTGAAACACAAGTGTGGTTCCTGGGGCTTATATTTTGCATGTCAAAACTCAGCTTTCTGTAATACTCCTCCTGATTTATAGTTTTAGGACTGATTCAAAAAAACCCTATTTTTTTCAAGCAGACATACAAGTATGGGGTTCACAATTTTTTCAATTTTTTATTTTTTAATTTGTATTGTGTTGTTTTTGTTCTGTTCCAAAATAGGTCATAATCACAAGGCAACAAAAATGCCCTCTTTCCTTTTATAAAAAATTATTACAATGTCTAAGAAAAAATGTTATAATTGAGAAAGAACTAATCCATTGGCATTGAAGTCTTCAAAACCTACACGAGATAAAAATCATACATTATAAAAATAATTTATTAAAGAAATAATATTTTGATTTCAAGCTTGCATAGAATTTCACTGAAAACTTAAATAAGATGGTAATGTCACAGTGGGCTACATAAACCAGTTTATAAACATGAGGGAGTAAAAAGACCTAAGCAAATTGTGTAACCCAGATCTAAGACAGTCCCAGATATTACATACTATGACTTCTTTATAAAGGATCCCACAGCAACTTAAGTTACTTCTGAAAGTTCTGTTAATATTGCTTAAAATTTAGGTTAAATTTAATGTCAGCTTTTTAAAGTATTAGTAAGCTCTCATGAGTCATTCTTACTCAGCTAAGCCACCTGTTTTTAATGTAAAGGGGTGGTAGACTCATGCACTGCAATTGTACCTATTTTGATTTTTTTTTTAATAAAATGACTAGCTTGCTTACCATGTACCTACTTGTTAGGTGAGAGGGAATATGCCTTAAAATGTTATAAATTAGAGTGGGAATATGAAGTTCAATCATTGTATTGCATGGTCTTATGGACAGTTATGGGAGATAGGTCAAACAAAACAACATCCAGTGATTGCTCAGCCGACCACCTGTACTCCTACACAGGAATATTCTCTTTCATTACAACAAAGGATGTATAATAATAAATGCTGTACTTCCTATGATATCAGAAAACAGGCAAAAAAGGGAGACCTAGTGTGCAAATGAAAAAATATGCTAAATATATCAGGACAGAAGAGGATGAAATTATTTTCGCAAAGCCTTGGACCTCACCTGTAGGTGCATTCACATGTCTGCATTGCTGTGTGTAAGTCTGAATAATTTATACAGACAAAGAAAGAAATAAAGAAAAAAAAATCCAGCAAAAATACCATCTAAACAAAGTTCTTTCAGGATCTAGTGTCCTGAATTTGGGATAAGATGGGGCAAAACCAGAATCATCTGCTTCAAATATATGAAATTTATAAGGACACTGGCATACATGGAAGAAGCAAAAGAGGATCAGCTGTGGCACTTAGGGGAAACACAGCCAGCAAATTCACACCACAACCTGTTAATGGGCAAACAACACAGGCGTTATCCTACAGGTCTTTGAAACACAGAATGTGGACCAGAATCAGGAAGAGTATGAGACCAGAACTAGACTTCCAAAGACCGGCAGAAACGTTTAGTCTTGGATACCAGTCCTCCAAACCCGAGCGCCTGCGGTGGCTCTGAGGCATGCTGAGCTGTAACTTTACACACATGCTGCAGGCAATGTGTACAAGCTGGGAACAGTCATTTCTGTGCCAGACACCGGCAAGGAGGGTCCGATGGAGTCACAGCCTGCCCTTGAAGAGTTGCCTACACCACTCTGCTCAAACTGCGGTTCCCTTTGTCACTCCAGACTCTATCCATCTTTTTGAAGCTTTATATGCAGCATTTTTTCTTCGCAAAGTGCCTCTGAGCACTGCGTAAGATCAGAGAACCAATGAGGAGGAAGAGAAGTGAAATGAATCTTTCGAAGTTTCAGACTCTACTACATGGGAGGACTCCAAAATGACAAAAGTGGTTTTGCAGGCCATGAAGTCTGTAAGTCTGTCTCACTTCAAGGAAAAGACATACTTGTTTTTCATAGCCATCAAAATTTTATTGAGCTTTATTGGCCAGCCTTCATTTTTGCTATTTTATATATGCTTATATATAAACATATTTGTTTACATGTGCATATTTCTGTGTTTGGTACATTCACAGAAGCACAGAAACATATAGGCTCCCCCTCTTTCCATTCCCTATTAATACAAATCCTGATATAATATCTTATAAAGAAGCCTCTTACCATAAATCTATTTTAGTGCTTTTATTTAAATTGATATCTAGAAATAAGGTGGACAGCCAGTACCATATATGCATCCTGAGAAACTTGTGCAGGGACCTCTGGCCTAAAATCAGTTCAGTCCCCTCTAAAAATGGCCAAATACAGAGGAGAAGAGACTGCAGTGACAAATACACTGAAAGCAAGACAATTCATATGAAATTTTTATCAGTGTGAAACAGGCTCTCAGCAGTACTTCAGCATTGAATTAGTATGCTGGTTTCTTAGTTTTTAAACGCTCATTGAGCACGCCCAGGGAATGTATGAGACTTTTCATGTTAGGGAAATCTTCAAGTCTGGTTTTGTACTTGAGGGGCTGTGTTCATCAAGTAAAATCCTTTGTAATGTTAAGTAGTCAATTCTGGAGTTCAAACTGTGGCTGCACAAATGTTTTTGTCCCAGCCTTACAGTGTCTCACTGTCATGTCTGAATTTTGCATAATGTCAATATCTAATTTGTACATGCATACACATACACATGCTTATATAAAGGGGAGGGAATGTTCTCATCCTTGTGATTCTCTGCTCAAGAGGAAATTCAACCTAGGAGCAATGGTCAGCACACCTGCTCTACTTATTTCCAAAACATTAATATCTGCTTTGATGACTTAAATGCGTCTTAGGTGATCACATATATTTACTGTGCTTCTGACACCATAAACAACAAGCACAGTGAAAATTCTGTGAATTTTTGTGACGCTGCACATGTGCGAGACCTAGTTTTCAGCACTGGGTGCCTCTGTCAGTTCATATCCTTCCAATTTCCTTCTCAATATGGACAGGATGCACAGTGATGCCTGATTTCAAAATGAGCTTTTCAGACCAATGCCTGTTCTTTTAAAAGCAACAGGAGCTTTGCTTTTGACAATGTAATGTGCTTCAAATTTAACTCAGACATTACAAAGAACAAGAAAAGTGCAGCTATTTTCCCACCACACTGAGCAATTAATATAATCAAATGTAGTGTTTCAAGTCATACCAAAAAAATAATTATTCTATTGCTCTTCTACAGATTTCTTGCCTGCCAGTATTTAGGGAAAAGTTTTAATTTTCTACAACATAGCTCATAAAAATCCAAATAAACATTCTGTTATAATTCCAAAATTAAGCCATGAATAGAACAACTGTGCACTTTTTGTCTACTCTGGTGTATTTTATAAGCACTGTAAATGCAAATATTGCAGCTGTATACAGCATTTGCACATGCTAATATTTACAGTTGGAATGTGTAATTTTTATCTTACTATAGTTTCTCTGAATTATGAGTACAGCATTAGGCTGGTAAGGGTGGAAAAGGAAGAAGAGTATAGGCAACAACAGTCAACAGATAATTTATATCAAGCCTAAAGAACTAAACTGTGATATTATTGCAATAGTTGACTTTCGTCTACTTCACAGTCCTTTTTGCTGTTAACACTTGAATAATCCCTACTCTTTTGAAAATATTGAGTTCTGCATTCTCTCTCCGAACAACATGTCCCTCCCAGGCAACAGAATAAAACTCTTTTCACCAGCACGCCAAGTGCACACAGGTAACCTTGGAGTTAAAGAGGATCATTGTAACAGTAGTGAGAATATTGTTGGTCTCTCTCCCTGCTCAGTTTGCTCTACTCCTCAGGGCAACAGGAGTCTTGGCAGACTGACCTAACCTATTCATATTACAGAAGAGTTTTCATGCAGTAAACATAGCTTTCGGGGTGAGTAAGGCACAGTGTATATTAAATATTTTCATACAAACTTGGTAAAAGCACAGTCAAAGTAAATTCACGCTGCTGAAAGGATGTCCAGATGTCTTCCAGGAATAAGTACAGTGAAGTGAGGGTACAGGAAGACAATTTTTTGCAACATTTTTCTTTTCTGTCCTATAGTGTACAGTAACTAACACTTCCCAGCAAGTGCATCTAAATGCTGTATTTCAGTAACTCATGTAATCCACCCCTCCTCTTTTATTTTGAGAGTATGTTCTCTGAAGTGCAAATTGCACTTAGGAAGAGGACATAAACCACCAGACAGTCCAGTAGTATAATTGAAGGAAATCATAGAGGTATTACAGTGGATGACAATCTGAAAATTAGCCAGCAGGTCAAAGCTTTTGACAACAAGAAAACAAACCAACCAACCCACAAGCAAAACAAATCAAAACAACCAAAAATCCCCTCCAAATCACTGTCAGTGGTGGAACCAATGAAATATGAAATTGCATTTATTCTCTTCCAAACAAACAACGGCAGCTACTCCCCCTTGAATTTCATCTTCCCCAGAAAATATTTGCCGTATCCTCCCATGTTTTTCAAATCCCCCTTATTATGCTCCCTTTTCTGCCTCATATGCCTAGGCAGGAGGAAGCCAGATATGAGTTGTAATGACAGAGTGGACAGGACGTACATTTCAAACCCCCAACCAGTCAGGTATCTCTAAGAGGGTAGCTGAGCAGTCTGTCACCTGCCCAGCCATTGATTTTCACAAAACTCATAAGAACTATGGATCCTCATGCATTCTTTTGTCAAATTTGGTTGAAATAGACTAATATATGTGTCCAGGAAAACTGGCAGATATGGAATGAGATAGGACACAGCATAAGCTCCTTAGAAAGAATCAGGAAAAGGAACTTATCCTGGGATGATATTCAGAGGAGTGGTTTATAGCAG
>VZTV01046035.1:12561-23191 GCA_013400875.1 Anhinga rufa | reverse complement strand
ACACAAAGTAGCAGGACGTTAACAGCATTTATCAAGTACTTACAATTCCCTCTGTAAACTTCTATAACCAATATTCTACATTCTCTGTCTGTTCAAATGGAGAACCCAAAATGGTAATGCTATTCCTCATAGAAAATGCTCGTACCAGCAGATCCTGCAGAGAAGGTTAAAAGGCTATGAACCGGGTCTCATTTGAAATATGAATGTACTCAAAGATCACTCCTCTATTCTTCACTCTTGAGGCAGGTTTTAAAAAGGAAAAGAAAAAAAAAAAGCACTACTAGGTAAGAATACATAAATTCATACAGTTTTGATAGATTTTATCATATTAACATATACTTAGAAATTCTTTGGCAATTAAGTATTGTGCAGTCAAGAATACAAGCGCTGCAGTTTCTTCAAGAGGCCTCATTTTGCCTCAATTTGTGCCTCACTCTCTTGACTCTGCCATGCTTAACAAGCAGTAATTACTATACTACAGGAGAATTACATTTGAAAGCTTTATTCTAGTAACTTGAAGTCTGATTTAGCATTCCAGAACCAGAAACCAACCTCAAAATGAACAAAAAAGGTAGGACATTAAATTTTTGCACTAGTAAACAGTAACTGAATGCAAAGCATTATGAGAAGTCTTACAAGAAAGTCCTGTGCAATGAAATGTAGTCTTATATTCGGTTACATGATATCACCGTATATACCTGAACTAACTCTAAATCATCTCACACAAGCCTGAGTTGGCAGCGTAGCTATGTCAGCACCATGCCCTGCCTATGCTATTTATCCCAACCCAAACCATCATCCCCAACTGCAGTTAATGCAGCTATATTGCTTCTGGGACCGAACTAGCTCAAAAACTACATTGTGCCATGTAGACACACACAGAGCAGTGGCAAAAGTGCAGTCTGAATGGATAAACTGTGCCATTTTTCAATTAAGTGACTTAATGGATGCAGCACTTCAAATCTGTTCCCATGGCAATGTGGAAACAGCAATGGAAATACAGGCAGTTTCCTCTTATACTCGCAGTACAAGGAGGAGAACAAAAACCTTTTCTCCATTTGAATGAACAAAAGCAGGAGCATTTTCCAGTGCAAACATGTAAAGCCAAAATCTTTCCCATGTCCTGACCACAGTAAAATTCATGAATAAACAGAAAAGACTTGTCAACAAGGTCAAAAAAACTTGGTTTTACTTTGTCAGACCAACAGAGGTTAGGGCTGATTCACGGAGAACATCCTGCTCCCATTCCTCATGAGCTAAAAGTCAAAGCACTGTTGGAAGAAGAGTCCCAGATGTTCTTTCAGGAGGGTGAATAAAGGGAGAGATAGCCTGTAAGGTAGCCTCAGCTTTGCTGATTAGTCATTTTCCATTGTGTTCGCAAACAGATAGCTAGCGCAGTAGAGGAAGCAAAGAGATGCACCACACAAAAAGTCATCTCTCAGAATATCTTCAATCCTGAGGTCAAAGAAAACACAGGCAGCTATCACATGGTCTACATCAAAAACCTAGCAAATTCCAAGACAAATGGAATTCAAACTAATTATTGTCTCTGCTACATTAGGAGTCTGTGCCCTCCCATCACTCAAACAGAAAATATTTCTTAAGCTGCTAACTTCATTAACGGAGAGCATTTCCTCTGGAAAAAGACATCCCTTTCACCACATTGTCCTACTGTCTTGCGTCATCTCAGTCTAGTTCTGACTTAATCTTTGGAAAAGCTTGCTTTTAGGCAGGCCCCTAAATCAGGTGCTGAGAAAGCAGCAAGACTGCATCATTGCGCTGTGATTGAAGTGAATGCTTATGGATCAGCATACCCAGCTGCCCGGATACGTATCTCATTGTCTATTGTAGCAGCCTGTTATTAATATTTGCATTCTGGTTCAACCTAAAAACAGCAGTCAGCAGCAAGAACCCCATTCTGCCAGACTTACTGTACCTAACAACTACCTACAACTGTCTCATGCACACATAGTGCACACACTGAACACTAGTATCATAGGCTGTCCTGCATGCTCAAGAACTAAACTAGAAAGTAATCCTTTTGCTAACTTTCTAAGCTCAATCACCTGAAAAACTAATGCAAAGATTACTTTGCTAAAGTACTTGTCGCAGTGGTGATGAGTTTGTAGGAAGATTCCTTAACTGCTTCCACCAAGCTGCTTTACTCTATCTGGCCTTCCTCAGCTGCAGAGTTTAATCAGAAACCTGACCAAAGAACACAGGCATTGCATAGCATTTTCCTTAAGGAAATACAGAGATTCAAAAGGATACAGTTGAAGTCTCGGAATAAGCATCCTGACCTTTAATGCTCTGTAAAACATTGTTATGCTGCATGCCACCCATAGCCTATTGCCTGTCCTCGGAGGCTCACATCAAGTTCCCCTGTTTCTCTTGTAGAGTCCAGGTAATCAGTTTGGTTTTTTTTTTTCCTGATGGATTTGTATTAAGAGCTTAATTTAAGCCCTGCTGCAGCCATCATTTCAGATAAAGGGTATCTAGAGCTGGCTGTAAATCTGGACCAAGGCGTAGCCTAAGTCTAGAAAAGGAAAGTGAGAGCAGAGACTTTTGAAAGCAGTCCCCCAGTATGAATACCATTCTGATTACATTGTCCCTCCACCTTATCGAAAAGTCCTTTGTCTGCCTTCCTTATTTTCTTCTCCTGAGCGTTAGTCATGAAGCAACGAGATGCAATAATATGCATCCTTTCAACAAACACACAGTAGTGTCACTGTGCCCCGAAATCCAGGACACTGCTTGGGCAGCTGCTTTCCACCTCACACTGCAGGACACAAAGCTGAGGACTAAGAAGTGAAGGGCTCCAACAGAGGAGATGCAGGTCTCCCGCTACCCTGCCTTTTAATTAAATAATAAACAGGATTAAATGGAACTTAATTTAATTCCATGGGAAACTCACACCCACTCCATGGGAGTGCATCACTCGCTAGCAGTCAGCACTGTATGGACGTCTCTTTTTATTAATAAACGCTCCTCCATCCCAGACGCTGTGTTTGTGTGTCTGTCTCCTTGTCACTCTCGACGTGTGGCTTTTCTAATCTCTTGCCTATAAACCCTCAAAAATCCATCATTGGGGTATTCTGAAAGAATTAGTACTGGATGTCTTTGCACATGTAAGCTGCAATATATTCACACATTCACAATATGTTCTTGAATTTAGCCCGACAAATGTGGCTGGGTATTTATTGTTAATATTAATGAGACAATTATTTTCTTTGTAAGGGACACAGAGACAGCTTCTTGCTGACTGCACTATGCCAGCCCGTACTCGTCAACCACAAGGAACAGTCTTTACACCCACCATGAACCCTAAGTGATGAGAATTTGGGATGTTCACTTTTGCAATGGTTTTCTAACTGCATAAGATGAACGTGGTTTGGAGACACATTGTATTTGGTTTCTCACAGAAAGCCCTGATACCTTATGCCACTTCATCCCTGGTGTAACATTAGCTGAGTCAGTGGAACTTAGCTGGCCCAGCTATGATTTATATATATGCTGTACAGACTACTGCAGTAATTTCAGAACAAGAATATCACAGTGACCTTGACATGCCTTCTCTTCTCTGTTGTTTTTAGCAGTTTTAATGAATACAACTTTCCTGAGCAAAGGATCAAGATGCGGTCCCTTAGATTACCGACACAGATGATGGCTTCTAAATTCATTATAAAATCGCAGCAAACGGATTTAAGAGTTATTATGAACAATTCAGAGATGGTGCCTGCCAAAAGCCTGATTATGCTCCCAGCCATCATTTTTCAGACATGGGGAAATCTGTTAACGTAAATCTCCAATTAGGATGCTTGTGTTCTTTTAAATTAATGTTTCATTTCAATTTTGTTTCCTAGTTCCTCCTGTCATTTTCTGAGGAATACATGTGCTGAAATCATTCCTTTGATGAGGCACAGACAAGAAGCTTAGTGTACTTTGATGTGGAAAAGGAATATGGGCCCTCTTTGTTTCTATGGAACCAGCTTGCAAGTCACGAAATGATTGCAATTGCTGTACTTAATGCAGGGTAAGCCCAAATTTTTTTCAACCAATAATGAAAGCAGGAAGAAGCAGCTTATTCAAAGACTGTGAGCAACCGAGTAAGGACAAGATCTTCCATAGTTACCCAAACTCTCATTCTCCGTTTTCTTCACAGCATCATAAAGCAGTAGGGAAAACCATCTTTGGAATGGGAAACCAAACCACGTTTGGACAGGGAACTCCGCAGGACATAGCCATGCCACCCAGACATCAAAGAGCTACAAACCTCCAGCATATCCCTCCATACATGTGCAACCCTTGCATCTCTGAATGAGTATGTAGCAGGACTGAGTCACAGCAGGAAGTCCATCTTTGGCTGTATTTGCTGTTGTCACTTCCCCATACCCCACAAAGACAGGAGAAAATGACTGAGGACATCTAGGGGCACTCGTACTCAACATATCCCAACTATGCAGACAGAGGGAGCAGAGGCTGACTGTGAGATGTGATGAAATGCTCTTACATAATGATGTAAATGTACTTTGGTGTGTGAACAGAAGAGGTCCAACTGTACAACCATGATCTTCCCCTATAAATACAAGTCCCTTGTTTTCAACTTTCATAAAAATAGGAGGCAAGGATCAAAATTGCTGCAGCAAAGTCAAGAACAAAAGTATTTTTGATGTCAGTGTAAGCAGGGTCAACTCTACTCTCTGCTGATGGGGAAGACACCCTCCTATTGCAAACTGGAAATGTGAGTATTTCAAACTAGAGTAATGTGCTGAAAATTGTGAAACGACTATCTTGCTAACTTCTACAGTTTTCAATCTAGAGTCAAAGGAGGCAGTTGCTCTAAGTTTTAGTACTTTCTGACCTCGCTGCATCTAGAAACATTAGCAATAATATCACATCGCTGTATCTGGTTTTCCCAGGCAGCATGATGCTTCAAAGTGAAAGTGACATTAAAAATGGATTAGATTAGATGTGCTAAGTGCCTACTGCAAAGTGCAGTGTGCCTTCAACTCTCATGGACGTTTGTGAGGGGGGAAAGTACCAAGCACTTTGCAGGAGTTGGTCAGTCACGACAGGTATGTCTCCTCTTACTGCTTCAGCACTTTCCCATAGGCATTCTGTATCAGTAAAAGGGATAACTTCTCCTGTAGTTATTATGAGCTAGATCATATATAACACATAAAACGTTTAGTCCTTGCATACCTTGTTCATTAAAAATTAGACTGCTAATTTTAGAATGAGAAATATCCGGTTCTGCTAAGTTTTATGTTTCCTTTGCACTGATTGCACGCAGCAGAGAGAAGGCTGCTACTTCACTTTATGCTACTAGGGAATTTTTGATGCTTTTTTGAGCAAGTTTCTTCCAGGTCAGTTCCATGTACAAAGTAGGCTTAGAATTAATAATGTTAATAAAATGCGCATTAATCAACCAATTCATTTTTAAAAGACACTCTTAGTTGGCAAAAGGTGTCATAATGAATGATATATTGTCACCCTGATTCCACAAGCCACCTGCAGTTCAGCATGAAGCTATAAAGTAAACTCTTCAAAGAGAAACTAACAATCTTCAGATCCAAAAAGAAAGAATGAAAGGAAAAAACACATTCCCTCCATTGTGAGTCAGCTCCCCCGCAAAAAGAGAGACCTGGAGCAGTTACATTTGGGGAATTGTCATGTTCCTACTTCTATATTCTCCTCTCTTTCTTTGATCTAAAAAATCTCAGCCACTGGGGGCTAAACCAATCCAGGAGATTTACATGGCTTCTCTGTTCACTCTTGGGTACTTATCGCGTTCTCTACTGCAGGCACTTTTTAACAATTCATTTTCATTTCAATCTGGAAAACACAAACGCTATTATGGAACAGGCGTTAGCAGAGGAGACTGCCTCTCTTAAACCCAGATTAGGAAACTGAGATTCTGCTCCCGGCTGTGCCATGGATCCATGCAAATGACTTCGGTGCTGGGTTCCTCACTCTTACACAAGCACATACTATTTTTTTACACTCTGTTTCATTGCTGAAAGGGTCCAAATTAGTAAAACTGCACTTTGATCAGCCAATTTTTTTTCTGAAGACAATTCCTTTTCTGAGAGGAAGTGTTTCTACCTCTAGCCAAAGATAGATACACTGTCCGCAAGTCCTCTGCAGCAGGAAGGATACAGAGACCTGCAGAAATAAAGAGCTTACACCACTAACAGAGGGCTAAAATCTGAGCTCTTTGCCTTGCATTAAATGACACTTTCTGGTAAGACACTCCTAGGCAAAGTAGCAACAGAGGGTAGTGGCTGTTGTTGGCAGCCATACAGCAAACTCAACTACACAGCCATACCCCCTCCTTCCTTGCCAGGCAACCCATGAAGGAACACCACAAATCCCAGAGAAGCCAATGAACAACATGCTTGCAACAGTCATTTATGTGCTGGTAGATGCATAAAGGAGTGCCACGCAAAGGAAAGGTGTTAGCAGGAGTAAGCCTAAGTGTACGTGCCATAGCCTGTACGTGCATAAAGCCTGTATTTTACCTATCTGGCATCAGAAAATCTTTCCAATATACTATCAGACAAACTTCTGAGAGTGACAAATGAGTTCTGATACACATTTTAGCCTGCCATTTTACTGCCTCCTACATGTACACAGAGACCCCTAGCTGCGATTTTGCTTAGGACAAGCATTTGCCTGCGAATACCATTTAATATCATTTTAATTGAATGGTTTCATTGAATTAGGTTTCATTTTTAGCAACCACCACACGAAGCTGCAAGACTGTATAATGGCATTGCCCTATACAGCATACCTGGCAAGCTCTCACAAATTTCCAGTGGCACAAATCTATCAATCATCTATATAGTTTTCCACTGAAACTTCTTGGTGGAAGGGTAGCTAAAATGTACATTATTCCCTACAGGAGTAATCAGAACAGTCTGTCTCTAAGCAATATGATATCTGCTTCAAAACCCTGTGAAAACTGGCATATCATCAGGCATTATTTGATTCTTATGAGAGACGCACTGGGAAGCCCTTTAAAAGTTGGTTACATGAGCTTTTATGCTTAGACAAAGTGCTGACTCCCCGTTGCTTTCAAGTTCTTCAGCTCGCAGGCAGTCCCAAAGATGGGATGCACGTAGCTCTGGAAGCACAACAGGAACAGATCTGAGACTGACTGCACAAGGCAGACTCCAGAACAGCTGTGGGCACGTCTGCTCTCAGAGCCAACCTCCTGCGTGCATTGCTGCCAGACAAGCCTAACTGTGCAGGAGCCTAACTACACACACTGGATGCCTACTACAATGCCAGATGTGCCCAGGCATACAGGTGCCCACATGCTCCAACCACCCTCCTCCTGAAGGCTGCCCTGAGGCCAGACACAAGTGACCGATGTGGCCAGAGCCAGGCACAAGCTGCGCCAGGTCTGTTTTAGGGACAGTTTACTTGTTGTTCCAGCTTAGCTCTGTGTTCACACCTCACAGTACCACTACTAAGATTCCCACTTTTCTCTGTGCTCTTGGAACAGTATTTGTTGTTGTTCCTCTCCTCCTCCCTTGCTATGAACAGGCACCGTTACTGATTCAGCAAGGAAGCGAAGGCCATACTTGCCCTTACACTTTCATTTGTAAACTGATTTGTGTGAACCCCAAGAAATGTATAATCCCACAGAAGTGATATATGCCTCCTTATTTCTCTGGCTAAAACAAATAAAGATTTAAAATCACTTACAGCTCCACAGGATCAGCACGTTTAGCAGAAGAACTGCTTATATCAGCTGACTCACTTAACACAGTAATAAGCTTTTGGCCAGGTGGCAGGTTATGTGGAACCCTACCAGATCAATGTGAAGGGGGAAAAGCTCAGCTTATTTGAGTACTCCATTCTCTAAATGTACACAGCAAGATGCCAAGATGGCCCGTATATGCTATATGAAGGAAATTCAAACCAATTCAACAACATTATATCGCCTTTCCCTATCCATCTTGCTTTCTCTCACTTAATGCTCAAGCTATTAGGATTTTAGCAAAGAAAACCTGAGAGGGAGAAAAAAGGCTGAGACCTCATTACATCTTGTTTCAAAATCTTCTGCCACTTCAGTTAAATTCAATCAACTTTCAGTGGTAAAATATCTTTTGGAGAAGACCAACAGAATGATCAGCTGAAGTACTGGCTCTGAACACAAACACTGATAAGCAAAGCTCTTCAGCAAAAAATACTGAAAAATATGTACAAAAGGTAAATGAGATTGTGCTTGAGCTTGCTACTGAAGTGGAAGAGATGTGGAAGCCAGACAGGGGAATGGGAGACTACAGTCCTGTTCCTGTTGCTCACATAAAGATGATTGTATTCTTTTTTTGCCCTAATTTAAGGCAAAATCTCAATATCAGAGTGACTTCTGACATGTTCCCCACAAAAAAACAAGCCCTGCAGGGAGGACAGGAGCACGGGTGCAAGGGCAGCACATCAGCTGCTCTACATTTATCCCGGGTGCCTGCCTTCACCTGCGGTAATCACAGATGAGCTCTCTGAATGACTCTCCATTTAGAGACACACAGCTGTGTACCACACTGCAACCCAGATATGAAGATAACCGGGCAAGCAGGAAAAGAAGAGGAACGCATTGTAAGGCTGAAGAGCTGTGCTGGATTTTTCCACATTGCTCTAGTTAGGTGAAGGGGAATATCTACCTCTCACAAGTCAGTTCTGAGCTAATCCTAAATGAGTAGCGCTGGGGCCTGAAGAGCTGTTTGTGTGTAAGCTGAAGAGCACAGCTGAGAGCACCAGCACCGTGCTCCTGCAGCCACACAGCCTCCAGGTGTCTGCCCAGGGACTCTGTACAGAAACCAGCTGGGCCAGGTAGATGTGCCAACCATTCCAACCCGTATGTATTTTATCAGCATATCTGACAATAGTCTTGCCATATATCACTTCACCAAAATATTTAGAAACACATTACCCTACAATACAATACCAAAGAGCACTGGTTTGGACATTCATGGCTGGGAACACTCTCTTGAAAACAAACAAACAAACACCACAGTGAAGGCTGACTCACTTGGTTCACCTGCATCCCAAAGTAATTTTTCTGGCCCCAGGTTTGTCATACAACACTTCAGCCTGAAAAACAACCCTATGCACATAGGAACAACCTGATACAAGGATCTCCAGTAAAGGTTTCTAACTATGGCAATGAGCAAGCAGCTAAATCCTCCCTCTGCTCATTGAAAATAAATGAATTTACTATATGCGAACACTTTCAAAGAAGAAATGTCCCATTAAGGACAACGGTAGGATGCATTTTCATTTCAAAGGAAATAAATTTGTCTTCCTAAACTCTAGAGTATCATGAGGGGGATGTCCTACTAGCTCTGCCAGTCATTAACAAGAAGTCACTCATCTGACACAACTGTCTATAAAAGAGACAGATCATGAAAGTGCCTGAGTCACTGAGAAGAGAGCATTTTGAGATCTGTGGCTGAAAAGTGCTATGGCACAAAAGTGGATATGCGGGACAGTGGTTATTCATCATCCTTGCCTTCTAATAAGACAGCTTTCCAGGCACCTAAGCAATTTCTGAAAATAGTTTCAAAAGTTTTGACTAATATCTACAGGATGTCATTATTGCTTTCCTTGTTGAAAAAAAAATAGTGTATTTTAAAACCATCTATAATTGTGTGATTGAAGTGTATGTTAGAACACCTCTTAAAACAAAGCATTTCTTAGTTTCAGTCCAGCCTCCAAAAAAATGCTCTCATCATTTGGAGATTGGAGAAATTGATTGGATTGGATTGGACAAAGCGAATAGGCATGTTTAGGCTAATACATAATGACCTATGCACCTTTTGAAAAGCACAGACTGATAAATAAGGATTAAAGGGCTGCGAGACAGCACATCTTCACCTGTGGTTAAGAGGGAGAATTAGAACTCTCATAAATTCTTTAATGTAGAAGTTAAGTATAAAAATCACGTGTAAGTAGAGTGACGTGAGGTCTGTCTTGGGAAGCAGCTGACAGTTGCTAGAAATTCATTGTAAAGCATATGAATTCTGACCTTCCCTTTACAACCAACCAAGTTATCAGCAAAGGCCAAGTATTTGCCATTCTACTCTTTCCTGCTTTAGGCTACAAATCTTAATGTTATCTCAAAGTGCATTATGAATTCATGCGCTTCATTAGGAATAACTAGGCAGGGAAACATGAAATAAGCACTTTAAAAACTTTACAGAATTTCTCACACTGTGAGGAGGAATGCCAGGGCATTTTAGAGAGCACATTTACAGGGGTGTACATGAGCTCTTGAAGTAAGGGCTGCTCCAGCAACGCAGCTTAGTACCACCTGACCTGTAGAATATCAACATGCAGTTGAGGAAAAGTTTCAAAAAAAAAAAATCTCACAGTTATTGATGCCACTGCAGTTATTCAGGGAAGCCATTCAGAGCTTCCAGGGGCACAGCCGGGTACTTCTGTTCCCCGCGTTGGTGCCCGCAGGCTCCGTGTACCCCCTCTGCCAGCACCTGGCCCCCGCTCCCGGAGGCCCAAGGCACCCCCTGAGGCCCAGGGACCCCTCCGGCACCCAGCCTCCACCCCCCTCCCCGAGGCCGAGGGCCCCCCTCCAGGCCCAGCGCCAACCCCCCAGCACCCAGGG
>VZTV01046020.1:0-21286 GCA_013400875.1 Anhinga rufa | reverse complement strand
GGGGGGAGGGGCGGGGAAGTCCGAATTTGCTTCTGGAAAACTTTCAGAACCAATAAGAAGTTTTCAAAACTTGCTGAAACCGCACGGAGGTTCTTGCATGTTCCTCCATTTCTGTTTTGCTAAAATATAAATATTTATTTTTTAAAATTTTCCTTAATACAAGTTCAAGCTAAGGAAACGTAGTTAGGAAAACTCAATAGACACAGTAGTGCGTTTTTTCTTTTACTAATAAACTCCCGATACGAAAATACAACTGTTCCCAAATATGCCTTTCTGGAGCATTCCACCGGGTGTTTGCAACTAGAAGCAGAAAAAGGACTGTAGGTGCTGTCACTTATAGTTCTTTACTCTCGTATCTGTAGCAGTTTGTCCAGCTTTATTACAGACAGCTGTGTAAATTAAGTACCGTAGAATTTGAAGTACTTAAAGACAGCAAAATGTGATTAATTTAGGAAAAGCATTATTTTTAAAAATATTTGTGCCCGTAATACAAAATAACGATGCATTCTACTCTTGAAGGTGGTTGTTGGAGATCAGGATGGGGTTGTTACATGTTTTGGCATAAAAAAAGGGGAAGCTGTGGTAAGTGGAAATGTTCCATTTAAAATTTTATTTTTTTAATATTCTTCCTAATGAACTTTGAAAGTCTGTTTTTATTGACATGGGAAATAAGCTACCTGTGGAAGGTGTCTAGGTGGAGCTGTGGTCTGATGCCTAGCCCTGATGAGGGCGTGCTAATTTCGTGCCTGGACAGGCACGTGGTCCTCCACAGTTGCAGAATCAGACACTAGTATAGCATCGCAAAAAAAGTCGGTTTAACAGCTTTTGCTTTGCAGTTCGCTTGGGCTGAACCTGTACAAATACTCAGTTACTGTGACTGGACAAAAACCTGTAGCGATTCACTAAGTCAGTCACCTTAGGGGATTTTGACAAACTGATTGTTTTTTATGAGCCTAGACTTATGCCCAGCTTAATAAAAAATTATCTTTGTTTTTTCTCTCCCTTGAGGAAGTTCATAGCTAGCTCATAAGGACTCTACAGCAATACAAACAACTCTATGTCGTCTTTTGGAATAAGAATACAATGTGTAAGAGGAAGGGAGTGTGTATGTGTGGTGTTCTTTTAAAAAAAAACAACAATCCACAAACAAATAAAAAACTTACAGCTACCAGCAGTACTGAAATTTTCCTATGGATGAATAACAGTGAAATAATAAAGTCTTAATTTATTATATTTTACAACTTTTTATATTTATTGACTTATAAAATGCTGCATTGCTTTGGGATTCTGAAGAGAAACATGTAGATTATTTTTGTCTGCATGTAACCCATGGTGTCTTAGTTTTGCCAGTAATTGTAAAGCAAACTTTATGTTAAAAGATTACTGTACATACAATATTGTAAAGATGAAAATTGCTTTTCTACTTAACAGCCAGTGTTCAAGACACTGCCAGGCCAAAAAATTACAAGATTGGAGTTGGGAGGAGCTCTTAATACACCACAAGAGAAAATTTTTGTGGCTACAGGATCAGAAGTTAGAGGTTTCACAAAAAGAGGGAAGCAGTTTCTTTCATTTGAAACTAACCTCACTGAAAGCATCAAAGCTATGTATGTATGGTATTTTGCATTTTTTTTCATAGCCGTAGCAGATTGTTAGCTTATGATTTTATGAAATAATTCTTTACTATGTAGCGTGCTTGTGGGTAACACTAAGTGCCAGTCCAGCTTTACTTTGTGCCATGATGTGTAGGAAGGAACTTAGAAAACTGTGGTGAAGTTTAGAAAGTGTAGGGGGGCTTGGGAGGGGTGCGGAGGCGCTCACATCAGTGCAAATGCAGCTGAGCGGAGCTGGGGTTATTGCCATGGTGTATCATGTCCATATGCTCTTCCTGGAGCAGAACAGGAACAAATTTCTTACTTGTCTTTCTGGATTGGGTTGTAAGATGCTGCCCTATATGAACCAGCTTGAGAAGAATTAATGTTATCAAAATATATTAATGAAATTTCTATAAAGATATTCTTAGGATTTTACGTGAAGACAAAATAGGAGATTTGAGAGCTATAGAAATCACGTGGTTTTAGAATCCATATGAAATTTTTCTTTAATAGCTGGCACAGCTTGCGGGGCTCACTAGTGCCCTGAATCCACCAGCTGTAGCGCGTGCATGTAGTAGGGCTAAAAGTCTGTCGCGGTGACTACACCAGGAAAATGCTACAGGAAGTGTTTTCTCTTTCTCAGGCATATTTCAGGAGCAGATCTCTTTCTTTGTGCGAGCTACATCTATAACCATTACTGCGACTGCAAGGACCAGCACTACTACCTGTCAGGAGATAAAATCAACGATGTTCTCTGCCTTCCTGTAGATAAAGTGAATTGCATTACACCGGTACTTGCGTGTCAGGATAGAGTCCTCAGAGTTTTACAGGTTAAAATACTTGCTTGTTTATGTTTTATGTATTGATGCCACAGAATTGGAGTAATTCTTAAGGGAATTGGCACATCAGCATGGCTTAAACATTGTGCAGATAAGCACATTGTATCTTACTTGGCAGTGTTACTGTCTATAATGCTGGTACTTTTTTTTAAAGGAGAATCATGATTATAAACTTGCAAAATGAGGGTTAATAAAACCATTGTAAATAGGCTTTGGAATTCGTAGGTGGAAGTAGGTAACAAATTGGTCCTTTCTAACTACAAAAAGTGCTCACGTAAAGGAATTAGATGTGTAAGTCTTTATCAGTTTGGAAATTCCTGCTTTCTCAAATTACTGTTGCGACAAGTCTGAGTGATATTAAGTGGTTTAACAAATCTATTTGCCAGACAAATTCGCAGATTATTTTTAATAATAAGACATTTCAAGAGTCCTGTGTTTTATTTATATAAATTCACCCTGTTCTGGTGTAGAAATGGTTCTCACATGGGTATTGGGAGTTTGTATAAGTGAAACATATCTGTTATTATTATCCATAATAATTTTCTCCTTATGCTTGTGGGGGTTTGGTTTGGTTTGGTTTGTGGCTGGTGTTTTGGGGTTTTTTTGAGGGCTTGCTTGGTGTGGGTTGGTTTGTTGGTTTGGTTTGGTTTGGTTTGTTTTTTACAAAACTCATTCAAGATAGTTCTTTTTGTCTTTAGGGATCTGATTTACTGTATGAAGTAGAAGTTCCTGGACCACCTACTGTTCTTGCTCTAAACAATGGGAATGGGGGTAACAAGATTTTGAATATACACTTTAAGATTTTATTGCTTGTGTTCGTTAATTACATCTCGCCTTGATTTTTAAGCCGAGGTTAAAAATGCGGCAGAAAATTGACTACGTGAAGTCATTTCTTACATACAACTACATATGTACACACACGTATGACTGATTTAGACAGTTCTAAATTATATTCACGTTTAATTGAAAGCCTCTTACAAGAGCAGTGAGATACAAGGCAGTCTCATTGTGTAAGTACAAACTGGACGTGTGGGGGCCTTGTCAACGTTCTGGGTTTGGGTTTCTCTTACCCATGGATTTGCATAGCTAGAAGCACTAGTTGCCTCTGTCTGTGGAGGAATGAGAATATTGAGTAGAGCTCACATAAACTAAGGCTGTGGAAGGATCACGCTTAAAATAGCTCGATCATCCTTCTTGCTAATCTGTTCTAACCTAATAGAAATCGCTTTAGTATGTTAATCTGGTGCTTAGTTTAGTTTCAGTTAGATTGTTTGACAATGACGTTCAGAACTGGTTTGGAAAAGTAGTTCTTGCTTAATTCTTGGCACAACATTCGCTATTGGGAGTGTGTTCTGAATTAATCTCTTTGTTTCTCTTCTGTAAAGGCAATTTAATAGCCTATCTTTGCTGGAATTTGAAGTATTGGATATGAATGGTGTTTAGGCATAACTCCAGTGCGGGGACGGGGCAGGGGGGAGATTCATACACAGTTCAGTGATAGTCATGAAGAAATTATCAGAACAGGTGCAGTTTTCATGTATTTGGTTTTGTTTTTAAAGCCTGACAGTTCTGTCCCACAACACTAATGTTAGTATTTTCTTTTTCCCTTGGGTTGTAGGGTGTAACTACACAATACGTTCAAATTTTTTAAATCGGCGTACTTGATTTTATCAATTCTAAATTCAGTTTACGTGTTTAGGTGATTCTGGAGAAGAAGTTGTGTATGGAACTTCTGATGGTCAGCTGGGTCTTATCCAGATCACTGGTTCCAAGCCTGTACCTAAGTGGGAAATCGGAAATGAAAAAAAGAGAGGAGGTATATGTCTCAGTCTCTCACACTTTAGCTTTCCAGCATATCTGAGGCTTTATTACGAGTAAAATAATCAGGAAATCTTCTTCGTAGATGCTTTGGAGGCATATTGTAATTATGTCAGTATGTGATATTAATATGAGTAAGCTCTCTTTCATTCTTCTGATTTTCTTATAAATAATTCTAATCAGTTTGTCTTGCTTTGGGTTTTCTGTTCATATTATTTCCAGTACTTTAGCATACTTCTGTTTTTACAGTATTTTTAAGTGGCATTTGTAAAACAGTGTTGATTCATGTATGATTACTGGAGGTTTTTATCATTTTGGTGACTATTTTTAAGTGCAAATATACCTGCCAGATTTTTCAGATGTTCAGTGGTGTTAAAAGTCTCTTCAGAGGAAAGGTTAGCATCTTCCTTACAACACTTTTTTTTCTTTTCTTTTTTTTTTTTAAAAAAGCCATTATGAGGGTTTTTGTCTGAAGGTGGAATAAAGCTTTCATTAAAGCTCCACAATGAGGCTTAACTGATCAGAGCATAGTATGACACTTTCCCTATTTTAGCTTTGGCGTGCTGCTTCTGCAGCACCTATTAGCCCATACTCCTTTGTAAAGGAGAAGCCTGGGAATAGAAAATATATATATTTTTTTTAAAAGTGTAATTATCTCATAAAAACTATCATTAAATTATTTTCTTAAAATGCTTCCTAGTATGTCCTAATCCTTCATATGAGATATGAAGGAGTCATGAAAGTTAAATTCCATCTTGTTTTTCATATTAATTCTTGTACAAACTCTCACTGCTTTTTCCTTCTTCCAGACCCTAACTCTCTTTCCTGTCCAAACATGATAAGTCGTCATAGGCTGGTTCCACCTGCGCTAGTAGTGCGTTCGTCGGCTAACATGTCAAGTAGCAGTACCTAGTCCAGGTCTGGCACAAATCAGAACCCTCTTTCTATCACCTTAGCCAGAATTCATAGTGGTCCATTTACCAATAGCTTTAATCAATTACAGGAAACAAAGAATGCTTGTGTCTTCAACTGGCAAACTTACAGTAGTGTGGACAGACAAGTAGTCCATCCTGGGAAATGTTGATGAGGGAGGGTTAAGCGCCTCAAAAGTAGGCTGTTTGAACATCAGAAGGGGTTTCTGTTCAGTGCTTTTCACCAAGGGAACCGTAGCGGGTTTGTCTTGGAGTTAGGCTGCCCTAAAACCCCACTGTAGTCTTGAACCTCAGGCACAGGTGAGAGACTTCAGCCCTCTAGTGGACTCATCCAGAAATAGCATTAATAAAACCTTTAAGCCGACCAAGAATCTATGTAACTGAACGTGGCCTGTGCATTCTTGTGTCGTAAACGGATAATGATGAAGCAAATGGTTTTGTTTTCTTTTTCATTAGGTGTCTTATGTATTGATAGTTTTGACATTCTGGGAGATGGAGTTAAAGAATTACTTGTTGGACGAGATGATGGCGTGCTAGAGATCTATACCTTTGAGAGTGCAGATGATCCTGTCCTTCGATATGATCATGTAAGCCCACATTCATCATACTCTTCTTTGCTGGAAAAATGATTTTTTTTAAAAAAATCTGTATTTCAGAACTTAAAGTGTTTACAAGATCCATACTATGAAAATATCTGGTTTGTTTTTAATTTGATGAGCTCTGTAATGTTGACAATATGAACTTCAAAGCAGTATCCTAATAGTTAAGAACCAGAAAGTCCTGATCTGAGCAAAAATCAAAGTAGCGTAGAGGGCATGTTAAAAGTTCTGGCTCTGTTGATTGCTGAAGCCTCTCCGGGATGAAACCTAATACAGTGCTTCTCTCTCAGTGAAAAAACAACCCCATGTTGTGTGTAGCCTGTAAAATAGCAAATTTAAGCTGTCAAGACTTTACTGAGCAAAACTACTTTGGTTTTGAATTGTTTAAAGGAGTAGATTTGATCTATAGACATTATTTCAGCCTTCAGTCAGATTGCTAATTCCTGCTGGAAAAACTTGTCCATCAGCGTTTTGCTGTAAACTGCTTTTTAATGTCTTTGTTATGCAGAGTAGAATCGAATGCATTTGTTAAAACACCCCGATTTAGCTGTGATAGTCATCAGCTAGCTTACTCTTTTGTAGGTCTAGGTAGGTGTTTTGTGATGCAGGTAAAACGAGGAGCACAACCCTTAAAACCCCAAACTTCTAAAATGAGTGCAGTGATATTTCCCTCTGCTTGAATGTATTTATTTAAAGGCTTTGTCAGAGAGCATTGCATCAATCCAGGGTGGCTGCGTAGGAAAAGATGGGTATGATGAAATTTTAGCATCGACATATTCAGGTAAGCTTCGTATCGTTTACTCAGTAACCTATGGTGATGTGATAAAAATGAAGCAGGCTGTGTTGTTAGTGCAGCTCACGTCTCTTAAAATTTATGCTCTGACCGGAACCAGGGTAATGTTTTGTTGAAAAGGTCTCTTCTCATTTAGTATTTATACTTCCAAAAAAAATGTTCCCTACACTTAAAGTATGTTTTTATATTTTAAGATATTCATAATGTGTTCTGCTGTGTAACACAGCGGCTGGTTATTCTCTGGTGTAGACTGCTGCCTAACTGTGATGAAATAATGAATAAGTTATGTCCGAAGGAATGATTTATTACTTTTTTTTGTATTAAAAATATTGGTAGACAATATTTTCTTACCATCTTTTAAGTAATTTCCTTCCTTTCAGCTTCATAGGGTTTTAAATGGGGTTGATTTTGCTTTTAGTAGAAAATAAAGCTTCCCTATGTGAGGTGTCTCAGCAGCCCCTCTGTCGGGTTCGAGCTATTGGCCTGACTGTCACATGCAGCAAATGTTATCTACCGAGAGCTGAAATACTGCTAATTCTCTATCTTTGGTTATCTTCAGTGCTGAAAAATTAGCCTGCAGAAGCCACTTGTATTCAAAATCATATTTTGGCAAGATACAGTTCTTGGTTATTGAGAAGTAATGGTGTGCGAGTACCACTTTTAAATAGTCTGTGGATGATTAAAAGACTCTTACGAATTGTTTTGGTATGATAGGCTGCAACAATACTGAGGCCAAAGTCCTTTGGGGTCTCTTTTAGTGGGAATGTTGTAAAGATCTGTGAATTATAGAAGAAAGAACAAAAAAGCAAAAGCCCATGTTCACCTGTGGGTTTTCAAAGGCAAACCCTGGTAGGATGTGCACAGTAGAGTGAGTTTGGCAGATGTTGGCAGATCAGGAAAAGTAGCGCTTGGAGCTGTAAAAGTTAGCATTTGAAGCCTGGCAGCAATAGGACTCCTGTGGCTTGTTGAAAGTTCATGCTCCATTATTGGACTTTCTTGGTACTTGAAGTAGATAACTGAGGAATGTGAAAGATTGTGGATGTGTCAGCTTTTGTGGTGCGCTTTATAATAATGCGGTCTTACTGTTCGCATGCGTTAGATGAGTTAACTAGAGCTATAAACAGGCATTCAAGTCTGCATACCATACCCGAGGTGTCAGGATATAATCAATTAGTAGTTGCTTTTATAAGTAAATGTAATTACGTAAACAAAAAGATTATTTTTTTTCCACTTCAGCTGGCAGCATTCAATCTCAAAGCACACTGTGCAACATCTAGTTTGCTATAAACACATTGCACAGCTTTTTTGTTTTGTTTTGTTTTCAGCTGTAGTACTGCAAATAATTCAAGGTTTTGTCAGAGAAACAGAGGTGGGAAAAAAATTAAGCACGCGGGTAAAAGCTGCTGCAGAGGGATTTATTGCTTGAAGTACTTAATGAAAAAGAATAAGTCACGTTTTCCAATCCGTAAGAATGAAACCCATTAAAAAAAAAATCATGCTCAGTGTCTAGATTAATCCTCCAAAGAAAGGATTAAATTAAAGTCTCGATTCTCTCTACCCAGTCTCTAGAACAAATATTGCTCCACACATAAAAAAGTGTAGACTTTTCTTTATAGCTTATAAGGGATATAAACTTCGTATGTTGGTTTAGGCTGGCTGACAGGACTGACTACAGAACCTGTCTATAGAGAAGATGGATCAGGTGAAGAACTAAAATTAAGTCAAGAAATGCAGAGCAAGATTTCATCCTTAAGGTAATTGTACTAAGAGGAAATTTAAATGGAAGAATTGAAATGTTAAAAGCTGGAATGTCATCTTTCCTTCCTATCTCACTGGATTTTCTCTATAGTTAATGTAGGTAGAATTAGAATTGAGCCTTTTCAAAGTAGAAATTAATATCAGCCTCATTTTGCAGTCTCTTTCTATCTTGCCTTCACATGCTCCTTGTAGCTTCTAAATGATGGGAGGAAAGTAGTCACTAGCATATAATTCAAAATGTGTTGTGCTCTTGAAAGGAAAAAGTTGTCTTCTCCTGTGACTCATCAAACTCTCTTTTGGCAAAGTACAATAGAATCTACATTTTGATGTGATACAGTTTGTATTTTATCTTTGTTATGTATGTGGAAGGGGAGTCACCAGTCACTTCTGGCTGGAAAACTGGACAGAAGATAAACCTGATGGACTCGAAAGCTTAATCTACTTAATTTCTAGGGTAGCTTTTATAGTTTTGTTTGTTTGTTTGTTTTTAAGACATTGCATGTGGTTTCCCTCTTCTAGGAATGAATTGGAACACTTACAGATTAAAGTACTTCAGGAACGTGAAAAATACCAGCAGTCTTCTCAGTCCAGTACTGCTGTTTCATCAGTACCTGCATTTAGTGTGAATGACAAGTTTACATTAAATAAGGATGATGCTAGCTACAGCCTCACCTTGGAGGTGCAGACAGCTATAGATAACGTCCTGGTACAGGTGAGTACGGTTTTGTTCTTGTTGGCTTTCTCGATATCTAAAGAAAACATTCAGAGACTTTCTAGTTTAAAAAGCTGAGTTATAATATCTTAAGTGTACGGGGTTTTAAATGTCTGAATTATTACAAGAGGGAATTGAAGCGTATAGCCTTGCAATGTTGAAGTAACTTGTAAATGCTTGTTAGGGAACAAATACAACTTAAACCTTTATTGAACAGAGCAACATTACACTGCCAAAATAGACCAAAATACCTGCCGTACTAGGTTTCTACGTAACTTTTGTGTTTGCTTTTGCATGTCCATCCTTACTTAAGCAGCAATTAACTCAGCAAATCTTGAATGAGGTGCAGATTCTCACTCGCAACTGAAGTACCCTCTGTAGCGGAAAATTAATTTTCGAGTGGTGTGGTCCACCCGTGCAGTGGCAATGTGGAACAGCATCTGATTTGTGTGCAATGGTGATGAATACCCCTGCCAAGTAGAGCAACCTTCATTAGCTATTCCTCCTGCATCAGCTGAAATTCATGTTATCTTTGGTAGTCAGAGAGAGTGGTACTGGATTACCTTCTTTTGGGATATGCATGGGGAGAAAGATCTGACAAGGGGGAATTTGTGAGGTGAATTTGCTGTAATAAATGGGAGAGAACTACTGTAGGATTTTATTTTTCACTTCTTAATAAAAATTTATATTTTTAGAGAGATTTCTATTAGGATTTATTAGAGCAAAGCTAAGCTACAGCTAATATGCAGCTCTATAGTGTCTGCTGGTTCCATAGCTAAGTGAGGAATAATGAAATTGTTTAATCTAGCCCTGAACTTAATGTAGCATTTAGAATTTACAGCTTTTCCTTTAAAGAAATACAAAGCACTATCTGGTGTTCCTCTGCTGTGAGAAGACAATAAAAGTGTTTTTAAAATATTTTTTTAGCAAGTATGTTGCATATTTATCAGTGCTTCCTGACACTTCTGTGAAGTTACAAAGCAGTATCAAATCAAGTAGTTAATCATTCTAATACCCTTTAATCTCATTTTAAAAACAGTGTTAGATTTAATTTTAATTCCAGTGGAAACTCATCTAGATGAGAAGTGGTGTGTCGGAAGCGTTATTGTAAGTAAAAGGATCATTAATGTAATATGATCCTTGGTTTCTGGAATTAATATTGTAATCCTCCTATTAAAACAGGGAAATGCTTCAATCATGACTGTACTTCATGCATGTGTATGAAGTATACTTTCATGTCTGAAAGATGTGAATACACTTTCATGTCTGAAAGACAGTTACACATCTTACACTGAAGTTGTGAGCCAGCCACACAAGAGTTCAGGACTCCGTAAGAGAATTAGAGTAAATTCATCATGTTATTCCAGGATTAAATAGTAAACTGCGTGTCTGTAAGGCTTTTGCCTCTTGGATGAAGTAGTCATCGCCTCTCCCTTTTTAAAATAATTGATGACAGTTAGAGGGTAAATGCATTAGAAGCAACTCAGGAACTTAAGCTCTTTGTTTTTCCTTCCTCGTATGTTCTGCAGAGTGATGTCCCAATAGACTTGCTGGATGTGGATAAAAATTCTGCTGTTGTTAGTTTTAGCAGCTGCGATTCTGAGGTGAGTGAAACAAAAGAGATATTTATAGAGATCTGTCATGGGTTTAGCTAGGATAGAGTTAATTTTCTTCACTGTATAGTGCTGTGTTTTGGACTTAGTGTGAGAACAATACTGATAACACACTGATGTTTTTAGTTGTTGCTGGGTAGTGCTGAACTAGCCAAGGACTTTTCCAGCCTCCCATGCTCTGCCGGGTGCACAAGAAGCCGGGAGGGGAGGGGGCACAGCCAAGGGAGCTGATTCAAACTGGCCAAAGGGATATTCCACATCATATGACATCATGCCCAGTATATTAACTCGGGGGAGTTGGCCGGGGCGGGCAGCAATCGTGGCTTGGGAACCGGCAGCGTCGGTCAGTGGGTGGTGAGCGGTTGTATCACTTGTGGGGTTTTTTTGTTGTGTTTTTTTTTGTTGTTTGTTTGTTTGGTGTTTGTTTTGTTTGTTTGCTTGTTTGTTTTTGTTTTTTCCTTTTTTGGGCTTCATTTCTCTCTCGTTATTTTCCATTATTATTATTATTGTTGTTGTTGTTGTTGTTGTTACCATTATTACCATTATTACCATTATTATTTTATTTTAATTAGGAAGCTGTTCTTGTCTCAACCCACGAGTTTTCTTGCTTTTGCTCTCCCGATTCTCTCCCCCATCCCACAGGGGTGGGGGGAGTCAGCGAGCAGCTGCGTGGTGCTTAGCTGCTGACTGGGGCTAAACCATGCCAAGATTGCATGATGAAAGCTCTTAATACTGTATATTAAAAATAGAGTTTGGATTTATATACTTGTTATTTTAAATATATTGAGTTAAACTACTCATTTGGTAATTTTGGAGACCTCAGCTTCATTAGAGATACTGCAGAATTAGGAGTTGGTGACAGGTCCTGACATAAGGTGAAGCTAAATATGGGCTGAAGGATCCAGGAGTAACTGCTCTCTTGCTGCTTTTCCTGCCTGATCAGGAATGTGAAAGACCTGTGCAGTATTGCTCTCTTCTCTGGATTTGCCAGTATCACATATATTTACTTCAAAGTAATTTTCGGTGAAGAACATTGTATTTCTTATTCAGTTCGTCTCTTCAGAATCACTTTAGAATGTGAAAATTCTGCCGTGTGGGGAGTTGTATGTTTAAGTGCATTTTTTGTATAATAATTATAAACTTAAATACTTACAGAATTACTAGTGATGCATAGGGCCGGGGGGGAAATCCAGAAACTACCTTAGCATTATGAAAATCATTTGTAATGGTCCTCTAAGCATTTTAGTTTTAAGAACTAAATTTGCAAGTCATTGGCCTACCCTGGAGATTTCAGAAACCAACTTTTTATTGTGTCTTGTCATTCATGATGATTAATTTAGCTTTTTTTTGGTGTGTTTTCCTACTGATCTTACTTTAAATTTTGGATGTTGGACTAATATTGCAGATGAGTGGGGCAGGCTGACATGCATTCTCAGATGAAAAGTAGATACCTACGTATTTTTTATGGTGGTGTTAAAGAGTATAAGAGGCTTCAGTTGATTTCTCCTTATATAGAGATTTTTTTTAAAATTCTACCACAATTAAAAGTAATTGGAATATTCAAGGGAACCAAAGATTACTGTTTTGTATTTAACTGTTATAAAATAGCTGTACATAAGTGGCCAAAACTTTACATGTCTACAGTTAGAACAGACCAGTAGAACTTTTTCCCTTGCTTAAGGGAGCTGGACTTAAGTCCCAGAACTTAGAATTGAATCCACAGACCTGTTTTGTATTATTTTTCTGGGTTTTTTTCTGTTTACAGCCAAATAGCAACTTTCTCCTTGCGACTTACCGATGCCAAGCAAATACTACGAGGCTTGAACTTAAGGTAAAATGCTCCAAAATATCTTTCATAATAAATTAATGGCTATGTAGATGTCTGCTTAGGAATGGAGAGATCTCTACCTGGACTGACCGCTTAGCCTGATCGAACGATCGGTTCAGTTTCTGGTGCTGGTTGTTTCCTGAGAACCTTCTAATCTGGGGCTTGTGTTCCTTTATATTTGTCTGTGGGGTTTCTAAAGGCTTCTAAAAAACATGTTACTTCAGAGGAGAGCCTGGGGTCCTTCTTGAGTGTCCCTAAGGTGAAAGCAGCGGGGAAATCACAGATTGTGAAAATACTTGGTTCTGGAGACAGTGTCTGGAACTTGAAGTGGAGCGAGGCGTGGGAAAGCAGGCTCTGGTGCTGTTTGTCCTCAGAAGTGTTTGAAAGAAGTTACGCTGGGAAGTAACCAGGGAGCACAGGCTGGGTTTGTATTTTGGAGAGGAAGCAAATCTGGTCATTCCGTGCTTACTATACTAAAGGCATGTGGGTGTTTTGGGGTTTATTTTTAACCATCCACCAAATTCACATGTTTAGTGGTTAGCACCAGGAGAAATAATGAAGGAAATCATGATTAGGAAAATCCTCAACATGCACACAGGCTCTAGGTTTTCTCTTTATGTAGTCGCCTAACACTGCAGCCTCCTAATCTGATAGGTGTTTGTTTATATAAAACTCTCAGTCAAAAGTTTATCATTAGAGATTTAAGCCTGCGTAACGTGCATCAAATGTGGGGAAGTTGGGGGTGGCTATCTGTTTTTTGATGAGGTTACAATAATGGACCTAGCGTGCAGAATTAAGACTCTCTATTTTTCAGGTCCCCTTCTTTAGACATGCTGTTAGTGTGCTTATTGGTTCTGAGCAGGCCGCTTGATCTCCCTGTGTCTCATTTCTCTTATTTTAGGGATATGACCCTGGCCACCTTTAATACTGAAAATGGAAGGTGAAGAGTAAATAACACAAATATTAATCAAGTGCATTCATGATACACAAAAAGAGGGGTTTTTTTACTCTCACACTAAAACCATTTATAAACTTGCTGTTGTGTGTCGTCATAGTGCAGTGTAACGTCAAAACTCTCGCGTTTGGGTCCTGCTATGATGGATTCAGCCTGCACAACCTCTACTGCCACCTCGCTGCAATGCATTGAGGATCTCTGGTGATTTACACCTGCCACGTGGAGTTCATTCTCTTTTTGTGTTTTGTTCATGCACGTGCAGACAATGTGACTTTTAAGTCTTGGTGATTTTATTTCCAGAGAACTCTTTACTAACTTACTTGTATTAAAAATACTGAAATGGGTGTTTTCCTGCAAAACGCTGCTTTTTCAGTTCTGAGGCCCTATAAAATAGGGGACGTAATCAAGGCTATAAAGCAAACCTGTGCTTGAACTCCAGTCTGCTCTTCTGTTTGTATAAAGCTGTTTCAGTGGCTCCTCTACCTACTTTCACAGCTCTGTTGGTGCTATAGGTGGGACGCTCGTGTTTCATGTCGGTTCTGTGTGAATGGCAGACCTCTTAGGGCAGTCTGTGTAACGGGTCTCAGTAGAGAGGCGATTGGTGCACTGCTGTACCCTCAGAGGTGTGGAGGGTGCATGCTTGCCTTCAATGTGTTTGTACGTCCTGCTTGTTGGGTATTCTGAGCCTTGAACTTAAATCTGGCCTCTTATATTTCCAAAAATAGCTCAGGAAGAACTTTGATTGTCACGAAGAGATGAAGGGATCAGTTTACTCTTTTAAATTCTTTCATCTATTCTTTGCTGCCAACTCCTACAGAATGTAGTTTTTCCTTAATTAAAAAAAAAAAAAAGTAATGGGGCCACCGAAGAAGTTACAGACTTTTTTATTTTAACTGATCAGAAAGTAAGTTAGCAGGTTTTATTTTCTTAATGTTTCATTCATCTAATATAGCAGCACTTCACTGGACACTGCTGCATCTAGTTTTAAAACATTCTTAATCTGCTCTATTTGTAGTAGCACTATCAAGTAATTACAGTACTCTTGAATAATTCTTGAAGTACTCCAGTCTTTCTTTAATATATTTTGAATATCCACCAATTTTCCAAATTGTGGTAAATTAATCTTTTCCCTTTTGTTCTTTTTTTGTGGGTTCTGCTTCTATTTCTGCAGGTTCGATCGATTGAAGGACAGTATGGGACACTTCAAGCATATGTAACTCCAAGAATTCAACCAAAAACCTGCCAAGTTCATCAATATCAAATTAAACCACTTTCGCTTCATCAGAGAACTCATTCTATTGACCACGACAGGTATTTGCAAAGAAATACTAGTCCCTTCTTCTCTTGAAAAATTGACGCAATTCAGTTGAAACAATGTTTACTCTATAACCTTAATTGTGTCATTTCTAACCCCCAACCTACAGTTTTGAATCTGTAGTTCCGTTTTACGGGGTTTCTGACTGAAAATGCGGATTTAAGGGGTTCCTGCTCTCCTTGCCACTCTTTATCCTTGTTTTCAGTTATTTTTCATTTTACTGGCCTAGGTTATAGTGCAGCCCCGTCTGTTAGTATTTCTGAGGGTGTGGTCGAAAGGAAACTCTCCCGAGTTAGTAACCACAGTCTTTTCAGTTTCAGCCTCATTCTCCCCTCCACCCGTTTAATGTAATTCTTTTCCATAGCTAATTTGGCTCCAAACTGAGCCAAGGCTTTTTTTTCCCCTTATCCCACTGTTGGGCACCTGGTATTTTATGCAATTTCTACTTAATTTTTTCCCCACCCTCTGTTAACATCTTGTACTGCCACCAAGGTATTGCTTGCTTCAAAACAAAACTGAAAGATTGAAGGAATGATATCAAATGCTTTTATGTGCAAATGTTTTATTGTGCAAATGAGCTCCGTTATGCCTCGTTCTTGATATAAATGCTGTGCCTGTGGTTTCTACAGCCTGGGAGACTGTTGAGGCTCCTGGTCATATGTGTTGTCAGTTATTTACCTTTGTCATAAGTTTCAGGTTTAACAACTTGAAACGGGATACATCAAAAACTTCCAACTAGTTTCTTACCCACTTCTGGCCTACTAGGAGATAAAGCTTGAATGTACGCATAGCTTTTTGTCTTGAAATACAGAAAAGTCGCTGCAATCTGCAATAAGTAACTACTTAGCAAGAGAGCGGACTTTTTACAGGGTGTCAATTAAAAGGAAACCACCATGTGGAACTAAACTTTTTTCATATGAATAACCAGTGCACTGGCAGTACCCCTCCTTCATAACTATTAACTATGTGGTGTTTTTTTTTAATTTCATAATGTCATAGACCCATGAACACACTGACGCTCAAAGGCCATTTCAGTTTTGCTGAAATTCACTCGTGGGTTGTGTTTTGCTTGCCTGAGGTGCCTGAAAAGACTCCCGCTGGAGAGAGTGTTACCTTTTATTTTCAGAACACCTTCCTGGGTACACAGCTGGAAAGTACTTACAGGTAAAATACAATTACTAAAGCACAGTGTGACTATGCTGGGGCTTTTTTGTCTTTTTCATTCTTGACTAGTCTGCAAGTACTATTTTGCACACATACTGCTGTTCCCCTCTCCACCCTCAGCCCCATCAAAACTCCCATTAGAGAGACCAGGAATCTTGCTTAAAAAGGGTTGTCAAACACTACCAGGGCTGAGCACTACCCAGTGATGATGCAGTCTGTAACTTGAGTAGGGTCTTTCTTGAAGTTGATCCAAAAACCAAAATCGGCAGGGAGGAAAGGCTTGATATATTTTTATGATGGCTTTCTTTTAGAATTCAAAGAACACAGCCAACTAATACAGTGAAATTATTGTGTAACGCCTGTTGGTTTCTAACTTCCTTTTTTTTGTTTTGAGGAGGAGCAGAAATAACTTAAAGGGCATTTAATTCTCACACAAACAAAAATGCGATAAGCATTAAACTGAAAATCATTTTCTGCAGCTTATATTAAGCAAATGTAAATTAAATAGTTATATCTGCCTTCAGCAAATCATACACATCCACCTGAAAATGGAACTGTAAAGCGGGGAAAAATTAATTGTTGTAATTATACAGGTTCCAGCCTGCTCCCAGCCTACCGTACGCGTTGTCTACTCAGAATGTAGAAAGTTGTTGGGTGGTGGTTTTTTGGGGGGAAGGGGAGAGTATTTTTTCTCCCTTCTGGTATTGAAGCTTGCTGTTAGGCTTCAAGGTATTGCAGTGAGAAAACTTAGGAGGAAGGAATACCATCAGAAGTCTTACTTGTATAACCTTAGTGCCGTACAGTAAAGATAACGGCGTTGTGCATATCTGAGGTTTGTATGCGCTGCTTTGCCTTACTTACTGGAACAAACTGTTCTCAGGGTTACCCTGGGAGGGAGGGAAGAGCATAGGGGTGTATACAGCCACCTGATAGATGGAGAATCGTTATGACCTTTAAGAGGTTGCTTTCTTTGATTGGGGCATTAATTTACATTAATTTACATTAATTACAATGTAATGAATTAATTATTACATTAATTTAATTTAATTATTTTGACAGAGAGACAAATCTATTGTGTGCATGTGTGTTTAAGTTTGTTCACTTAAAGCTTTTCTTCCTTTATAGAAAAGGTGAGGGATGTTTTAAGTCTGACAACATTTCCACAATCTCCATCCTAAAAGATGTGCTTTCCAAAGAGGCTACCAAAAGGAAGATTAATCTCAACATATCTTATGGTAAAACTTTCTACTCTGTTTTGTTGCCCTTGACTTCATTTTATATTCTTATAAACGGACTATGTATTATTAATTTGCTTGTTGGGTTTTTTTGACTCCTTACTAGATGTAAATGAAGAATCTGTGAGGCACACATTAAAGCTTATCCACCCTAAATTAGAGTATCAGAAGCTGTTGGCCAAGAAGGTTCACTTAATAGATGCTCTCAGAGTAAGTATCTGAACTCCTGTGGAAGGATTTTTCTAGGGGATTATGTTGTCAGATACCAAGCTGTAGGGCTCAAGTCAGGTCTGTGTCATACTGGTATCTGCTCCGTTTCTATTCCCAGGACAGGTATTTTAATAATCTAGGAGAGAGATGACTTCAAATAAAATTCCCATTTGTACTACATAACTAGTGAATAGTAGGTAGGATTACTGACCAGGGTTGAGGGTGCTTAAATCAGACGGTAGAAGGCAGCCAGCTTTATCATCTAATGCTCTCTTTGCCTGTTGGTATTTTCCAGTTCCTTCTTTGTCTCAAATTTCCACTGACCTTTAAAATTTTTTTAGATCTGGGGATGATCATCCAGGCCAGATGCGGCTTCCTTGCTTTGGAACTTTATCCCTGTGTGTCGTCATTTCTGAATTATCTGCTTATTAATCTTCTGCTTAATACCCTCAACAGTTAGTCTTTGGGAGGTGCCAGTTAGGCAGCTTGTCTCACTCCTTGGACAACTTCTGACAACCGGATTTTACCGTCAAAAACTTGCCATCATCTCTTTTGGTTTTGGTTTTTTGAGGGGAGATGAAAGTGGACAACTAATTCTCTCTTGTCCTTCGGGGGAATCAAATACTAGTTGTCAGAACCCTGTAGTTAGTAGAAAAACTGGCTACCAACGAGAACAGTGTGTATCTTTATTGTCACTAAAAGTGTTTTACTTGGGCTTCATTAGGCAAAACGGGGAGGTGGAGAATAATAGAGAATTTATTCTTAGCGCATGTTATGCTTGTGCAATGATGTTGCACATCTTGTTTTAGGCTTTCTTTAGACAGCAAATCTTCTCTGACAAATTTTTTTGTCGCTCATTTTTTTTTATAATAACTTATTCGTGGGCAGTAAAATAATCTGATGATCGATGAAAGCTGTTCCCCAGCAGCCTCGCAATGCATGGCATAATTACCTTTTGTCTAGAATAGAAGAGTCTTTCTGTGGGGGATAGAAAGACCTATACGGTCGACCATCTTAAATTAGTCTGATGGTAGAGTGGGGCATTTTAGAGGTCTGTAAAACATTTTGCTGTCACGAATTGAGTGATACTGTCAGAGTTTACTTTTACCTTCAGACTTTAGCATGTGCTACGCTTTCTAGGAATGTACTTGTTCTAAAAATGAAGACACGGTGGAGGCTTTGAGCCTTCGTTAGACTTGGTTCTGTAGGGGCTGGGCAGTGGTGTGATCCTGTTCTGGCAGTACGCATTGCTGGAAGCTGCAATACACAGGATTTGAGAATCTAGTCTCTGAAGTGACAAGTAACAGCTGGCATTTCTTTAGGAGACTAGAAAATGAGGCACTTTGAAAATAACTCTTGCTAGTTTAGAAGGGGATTGTCTTGTCTCTGAAGTGCTTCCTCATGTCAGACCCAAGCTTAATTTCTGCTTACTTTTATGCTCTTATGATACTTAACTGCTGCTAATTCTTATGATTTAAAATGTCTTTGAGGAATTACAAGTTCATGAAGGAAATGTGGACTTCTTGCTACCAAAATACCGCAGCATTTTGGAAGAGGCAGATCAGCTGCTTGAGGAATACAAGAGACAACCTGCGCATCTTGAGAGACTTTACGGTTTGTTGATCAATTCAACTTTTTATTTAAATGCAACTTAATGTCCAGAGAGCATGCTGGGCGTGACTGAAATAGTTAAGAAGTCAGTATTAGCAGAATTGGAATAATTTGGTAAGTGGGTATGTGGTGTCCCTTCAGGACAACAATAGGTATGTTAAGTATATATTGTCTTGCCTGGTCGTATGGCCAAGGCTGTGTATTTACATAATGGTTTTGCACATAAAAATCTGAGGTTGAAGGTGAGGCAGGAAAGCCTAGCACATACTGAAAGTGGCTTGTATGCTACTGCAAACTTTGAGTAACGCTCTAAAGGTTCTCAAGAATTGTTCACCCGAGAACTTCTAAAATCGACTTGGTATCACAGGCGTATCACTCAGAATGGAAATACCAGGATTATTTGCAAGTGAGTTTTCTACTTTTTGTTTAATAGATAGCTGCTTATGTTCAGATGGTCCTTGTCTTTATGAACATGAGTAAGGATCATATTCAAATTCAGGGTGGCATTTAAGAATGTGTACAAGTTAAATGAGTGATTAAGTTCTGAGTGGTTAAGTTTTGCAAACCATCAGAAAAACAAAAATGCACGTGGGGTGAGAAGGGAGATTTGTAGGAGGAGATCTAATTTAGAGAATGAAATTCTATACCCACCTCTGGTGTTCCCCATGGAGTTTTCAGCTCAGAGACTCTCTGCCAGACACCAGCTTTAATAAGACCATGTGCGTACAGCATAAGCAGAGCCCTTGTTGCCCGTCCTGTGATAGTTCCTCTCTCTTGAGTTTTCCAGATGTGGGTAACTCTAAGGCAGAAATACACGCTTCGGAATGAAGCTGGAGTCTGGACTGTTCTAACAGTGTTTTGGGTTGGTTTAAAAGTAAATCATTGTTTAAAACATGGAGTTTAACGAGAGTCTTGTCTCTAAACCCAGAATCAATTAGAATAGTTGGTGTGTAATAACGAGTTACTAATGAAAACATATGATACTGAAATCCTCATAATGTCAACAAGGCAAATAATAAGTCCTGGGATTTTACCTTTGCAGGTATGATCACAGATCTCTTCATAGATAAATTTAAATTTAAAGGCACCAATGTGAAAACTAAAGTTCCTCTTCTTCTGGAAATTCTGGATGGCTGTGATCAAGATGGACTAATTGCTTTTTTTGAGGCTGCAGCCTGACACGGGAAAAAGCAGAGTAATTTAAAAAAACTACACTTTCAGTCTTTTGTTGTACTGTCAGCTCTTAGGTTTTATTCATATTTTATTATTGTACTGAATACAGCAGTCAACTTTAGTTCATATAAACTGTTGTGTATGTTAAACGCACGCTGAGTTTCTATGTACATCATGTTCTTCATTAGCTGAAGAAAACTCAGAATCAGATGTAAATACCAAATACCCTTTCTGCAAAAAATGTTTTCAGTACTGTTAAAGACTAGATGCAGTAGTTTCTTCTCTAGTGGTAAAAATATACGAAGAAACTGGTTTTCAGAGACTTAACCAGTTTCAGAAGCAATTTCACGTGTTAAACTAGGCTTAACTGATATTTGCCGACCACACTGAGAAAGCAGTACGAGAATCTCACCAGACTAGATGTACCTGGTGTGCACACACAAGGGGGAGAACGTCTTTTAATTTTAGACTAAAGACAGCTATTTATCCAACATATATAAAATTGTACGTGTTCCTTTTCTGGGTTAAGTGTAGGTGGCCTGTCCACCTCGGTAAAGACCGGTGGTTACTGTCCTTGGCAGGATAGAAAACAAGTCATGATTCCCAGCCCCTCATCATCCCTACATACTGTCATCCTCTTATCTAAGCTTCTGTCACCCTGGACACTCTCTGGGGGAGTCCAGCTCCCGCCTTGGGTGGGTAGATAAGAAGAATCAGTTTATTTACAAGTCGTTAAATGACACATTTACAACACATTAAATCATTAAGATCTTACAGCAGTTTGTGCTTGACTAAGGAACATATGCACAATGCCCACTGAAGAAAACAATGCCTGATTTGATAAATAATGAGCTAACTTTTCCAGTGGGAACTGGAGAGTCCTCGTTCTTTTAGGAATTCATAATTGCCTTGATACTGTTTTCCACGTGCTCCTAAAGGAAATCCCATAAATTTAATATTAGCATTCATCGGTTCCTGAATTTGGTCTTTTGTGTTGATATTTCTTAACTTTTTCCTGATGCTGCTGCATCCACCAAAGGTATTGACTTACTCTCATATCTACCTGTGATGTCAACTACCGGGGCCTGATCTCCTTTAATGAATACCAGGTCCGGCTTATATAATTCATTTTGTTC
>VZTV01046017.1:0-10490 GCA_013400875.1 Anhinga rufa | reverse complement strand
GAAGAGGAGGCTGAGGGGGGACACAGAGTTAATGTTATGGTCAAAAAAGCTGGAGAAACTAGAATATTATACAAGGAAATAGTGTCTAGTACTAATTCTAGGCACTGAATGAAAAAGCTTTGACACCAAAAGGGACCCAGAATATCCATTTCACTAGGCTCAGGAGAAAGCATTGGACACCAACGAGGAAAACATGGCCTATGCCTACATTCTCCCATCACGCTGTCAGATAAAGATTATGTAATGTGAGGAATTATATCTGTCTGAGAGAGAGGGATTAAGATTGTATAGTAGGGAGGGCAGACAGTTGGGTCTCAAGATGTGCAGAAAAGATGGAGAAGTGGTAAATGGCAGAAGGCCTGGAAGTCCAGTGACTTCAGCGCAAAAAAAATGCTAACAAACACACAAACAGAAAACTCATAAGAAATACAGAAATAGGTCCTCAGTCTCCTAGCTCCTACTGAGCCACACCACTTCATTTTATCATAGGCCCATAGGAGGGAGTCACAGCTCTTATTTGTTTGCTTAGAGCGTCAACAGCTTGTGGGTTCATTGAAATATTCCTGTCAATATGTTCAATAGATTCGGCAACTGATCAGCAGACAGCATAGAAGCACAAAACTTTGGTATCACTACATGGCATATCCATTTAGATGGAAACATTATATGCAGCATAGCAGCTAATAAATGAGAACAAATCCCCAAATAAACTTGTCCTAAGAGTTTTAAGGCCACTCCTGTGTAGTTCAATCAAAGAAAAAGTAGATATACTGTTTGAAATCTAATGAAACCCTAAATATATACCAGTCTTACAAAGATAGCTTTTCAATTCATTGTACCGTACGTTATATCTAAGTTTCCTTCTGACTAGAAAACTTTCCCAGTAGACACACTTATAGGAGAAAAAAAGGTTTCTGTTGAGAAGGTAGGTCAGATAAAAATCAATCATATAGCATCTTGATCCAGTGAACTGGTGTCTACAGATGAAGATTTATGTTGACTTTAAAGCTATTCAAATACAAACTTTGTTTTTTAATCCCTGATCTTTGAAACATCCAGGTAGGAAAATTTATTGACTTCACAAAGCCCTGTAGGGGACCCAAGGTCTTTCTACCAGCACATGAATGCAGATCCAGGATCTGAAAGAATGTTTTCTTCAAAAGTAATATATCTTTTCCTACATTTGTAGCTTCTTTGAAGCCAACTATATTATCCTTAACCTTAGTCCTCAACCTTATCCTTAATCTATGATATTATGCATTGTCTTGTTTTAAGTCACTGATTGCCCATATCTGATCTCTAGGACCATTGTTGCTCCTTAACTTTCCTACTATTACCTTAGAAAAAAAATTTCATCCCTCTAACAAACTGAGACGTTTAAGTTGACTTCCTGACATTTAAGTTAACTTAGTTTGGTGTCACAAAAGAAAAAGAAAGTTTGCCACTTCAGTGAGGTTTGACCATGTAGCTCAATTCACAAGCAAGAAATTCAATCATACCTCTATATTACAAATAGTATTGCATGCATGCAGTGTCCATATAGTCAAGAAACAACTGGGAAACCAGCCTGGATTTAATACTGCTTGGCCTTAACAGTGCATGGGGTTCCTCTGAGTGTGGATGTACGAAAATTGGATAAACTTAAAAATAAGTAAATTATCTTGGAGGTAGTTTTATCTTTTTTTTTTTAGTGGTGTTAAACCATAACAGAAGTTATTAGCTGCATTCAGAGGTGTCTGGAAAAACCATCAACATGACTTCATTACCTCTTAAACTGCAGACTTATATGCAAAATTGATTTTATGTGTATAATAATTTCAATAGGAAGTCAAACTTCAAACTGTTCTTACATCAGGCTTCTGCTGGTTAGTTCAAATAGAAGTCTTTTCAGTTATTGCAGTATTATCTGTCTCAGGTCTCACATCTTAGAGCTTTTTTGATGCAATATACTGATTTCTTTATAAATACTAAAATGAGCTTGTTTCAAAGAGAGAAAGGTGAAATGAGATGGAAAGGAAAACTGCATTGGATTTACAGCAGTTACATTATATATATACAACTGTGCAAATATTTCTTAGCTCTCTGCACTTGCAAGTGTGACATGAATGTAGCTGCAGTTCTAATTTTAAACATATTGTGATGCATCCAGTCTGAGCTGTTTGATACCTGTCATTCAACAGTGGGATTCAGGAATTGCACTTCTTACTGGATACTTCGTCGAATGGATGTGATCCAGTAGATGCTTCAGAAAACACCCCCTTCTTGAAGCTGAATAGACCCCAAGAACTGCTTTTCAAACTCCTCAATGACAGCTCTTCACAGTAGTCTGTTTTGTTTAAAATGGGAGCAAGAAACAAAAAAAAATATTCTAAAAGGGAATAAGAAGCCCTCCTCAGTTCCATATGTACCTAAATCCAGGTTGAGATTTCTGCCTCTGAAGCCCAGTTCCAGTGTTGCTGCTGTCAGGTTGTGGTTAATCACCACATTGTAAATAAAAGTCAGTGAAGTTTTCAGTGTTTTCCTCTGGCCAGACAGAGCCTCCTTCCAGACGCATGTGTCCTGCCCTTAGTCATTTCAAGCTGTCTACTCTACCAATAGACATGAAGGCATGCAGTGACTTCAGTGCCACATTCCTTCCCAGCACAACACCTGACCTCTGTACACCACAGGACTGCGTCTAATGATAGCAAATACCACCTCTGGTTTGGGACCTGCTTGTTCAAAAAATGCCAACTCTTTTTTTTTATCTTCAGACAGAATATATAAATTATTCTGGCTTAAATCAGTTTTATCTGGCTTGTAGCAAGGCAACGTGTCGTTAATTTTCCCCTATGCCTTCTGGTCAACCTTACACTTCCCTGTGCCAACAGACAACAAACTCTTAATACATCTAAAAGATTGTTGTAGGTTATAGGCATGGTAAAGAATTTTCATACAAAATGTTAGATGGTAAATCTCCTTAACTATTGAACTGGATATTTAGTAGCCTCTAGTGGTGCATAGGGAAAAACAGAACAGTCTCTATATTTTAAAACAATTGTTGCACTGAGTCCCATAGTTTATATATTGTTAATACCATTTTCATGAAAGCTTTAAATGTTTTTCAGAAGAAACTGTGGTGACTCATGAATTTCTCATGAGGTGTTATGCATTTTTATGAACATATGATGTAAAATTCATCATTCTGAAATTCACAGATATCCATGAAATGCTACATGTCTCTCTTTGGTCATGGATATTCATGACAGTACTACTGCTGTAAGCGTTTAAATGCCCATTCATAAATATTCTAGAATGTCACCTTCTGATGCCATGTAACATTTTGCTTACATTTTATGAGTACCTCACTTGGGCATTTTCCACTTGATAATGAAAGTAGAACCTTCAGGGACAGTTATTAGTGTATATATAAATTATGTGTAAAGCTATCTCATTGCTTTGTTTTTATTCCTAGCACTTTTTTTCTTGGTTATTGCTAGAAGTTCAATGAATTCTTTGAGGGCATCTTGGGAATTTTGAGTTTCATATTTATAATCAAGGATACATCATCAGTATAAAGTACCAGATGCAACAGAATATGAATTGAGATTCTAGAGAGCAGTAAAGATTTCGAAACATAGGTGTTAATGTCTAATTTAATAGTTCTCAATGTGAAAGGGATGTGTTTCATCTAGTAGCAGAATTGTCTGTATAAAATCAACGGCAGATCAAGTCTCCCTTTTAGACATACTCAAGTGTTAGTGAATGACCTTTTGCAGTGAAAAAACAGTAAGTTTAGCATTTAAAGGTTGCACTTGCATCTCCTGAAGTTGTTGATAATGTTCTCATTGATTTCTGTGTTGTAGAATAAAGTTTTATAGACCTTTATCAATGCATATAGTGAGCTCTGAGTAGATGACAGATCCTTTAACTCTACATTAATGTTCATTTATACAATAACTTCTTTGTACATCAGAATTAAATAATGCCTTAAATTCTTGTCACATTAGGTTCCCATCATGATAATGGCATTTGATGTATAAATATCAGCCTAGATTTTTTTTCCATTTGTCTGCACCTGATTTAACCTGTCCAACCCAGTCCATGATAATGTGTCTGTTTCTTTCCCATCCTTATGTCCCTCGTTTTAGCGCAGGACAGTACCGTTTGTATTGTCTCCATGCTCCACAGTGGGGAGTGGTTAAGGATGGAGCATCAGTGTTCTCCCCTTCTCCTGGGTCTCATTCCTTCCTTGCAACAGCCTGACCCATAAGGTGAAAGAAGTAATGGTCTCTGGACAGGAGGCAAGGAAGAATATTGCAGTGAATTATCTTCTATTATCAAGTCTTGCGGTAGTCTGAGGAATTGAGAGATTAAAGAGGGGAGAAAGACCCTCATCACAACCTTTGAGACTGCACTGGCTTCTAAAAAATTTAGTAGCATCCAAAAGATTTCATAATGTCATGATATTTACAGGTATAGGACATTCCAGAAAGGTATCAATGTCCATTAACAGCTAAACCATTTTACCCATATGTGATTTTACCCAGAATATAAGTAGAGGATGTAAATTACCTGTTCTGAAATTTGTAATCACAGGACACATTTAATTATCTGACTTGTATTTCTTAGCTTTAAATGCAATGTGTATATATTCAAAATGCATTAAAAAAAGAGAGCAATTTTCAACAGACCTCATCGCACTGCAGCTTTTGTTGTTCCTAATGGGAGCTGAAATTCATTTCCCAGTTGTGACTGTTGAGTGTTTCTAAAGGTCAAAGCTATAAGGGATTAAGATTAGTTATTCAGGCTCACTAAAAAGTAATACTAATGCACTGGTAGCCTTGTGCATATGATTGAATATAAATACAAATCTGGTGTCAAAAATAGGGGAAAAAAATCTGCTCTAAGTATTCTCCTTACAGCAATTTTTCCTCAATCAGGAAGTTAAATTGAGTTCTTTTTGTTTTGTAAGGTTAGTTATTGTTAGGAGAAAGTCTCTGAAAACCTAAAAAAAAGAGTTGGAGAATGAAAAAGCATAGAAACCACAGAGGTTAATTTCACTTGAATTTCCTTGAGATAAATCACAGCTTTCACTAATTGATACCATTGTAGAATATCTTTAAAAAAAAAATTTAAAAAAAAGAACGAAAAAAGCCTTTGCAGGAATTCTGCAAAAAGATTAAGAGTTCACCAGAACATTTTTTTCATTAGTCACTTCATTAACAAAGACAGACAGAAATAGGGCAGTGAAAAAAAGAAGACTGCCATTGTTGTGTGTCATGAATGTAATATCTGTACCTAAACAACCCCCAAAGAACCTTTCTGTCCAAAAAGGTAGGCAGCTTACATGAATTCTAATATCCTTACCATCAGCCTGGGAAATTCAAAGATGCAAAATGAAGTTAGGTACCTAAAGGCCACATAGGGTGTAGATGCATGCACATCTTCACAATAAATGGTCAGTCACTAGAATTTGTATGTCTAAATCCTCAAAGCTCTTTCAAAATCATGGCAAAGAAGTCTTTTCTCATGTTTAGATGGAACTTCCTGTGTTCCAACTTGTGCTCGTTGCCCCTTGTCCCTTGTCCTTGGGCACCATTGAAGAGTCCAGTCCCATCCTCCTGACACGTGCCCTTCAGATACTTATAAGTATTGATAAGATCCCACCTCAGTCTTCTCTCCTNGTTGTTCCTCCCCCGGTGCAGGACCTTGCACTTGTTCTTCTTGAATTTCATGAGGTTTCCCTTGGCCCAGCTCTCCAGCCTGTCCAGGTCTCGCTGGATGGCAGCACAGCCTTCTGGCATATCAGCCACTCCTCCCAGCTTAGTATAATCAGCAAACTTGCTAAGGCTACACTCCATCCCTTCATCCAGGTTATTGGTGAATATATTGAACAGGACTGGACCCAGCACAGACCCTTGGGGAACACCACTAGTTACTGGCCTCCAGCCAGACTCTTCCCCATTGATGACCACTCTCTGAGTCCTGTTGTTGAGCCAGTTCTCTATCCACGTCACTGTCCACTCATCCAACCCACACTTCCTTAGCTTGGCTATGAGAATGTTATGGGAGACAGTATTGAAAGCCTTGTTGAAGTCAAGGTAAACAACATCCACTGCTCTCCCTTCATCGACCCAGCCAGTCACCCCATCATAGAATGCTATCAGGCTGGTCAAGCATGATCTTCCCTTGGTGAATCCATGTTGACTATTTCGGATAACCTGATAAGTATCTGATATCCTGATACGCATCATATCGTGGTGCACATCCCCAGTCCTGATCCTTATGGTAACTTATGGTGACAACTAGTCATCACTTTGGAATTAGGCTAGCTCCCAGGTTGAATGCATTGTGACACTAGATTATCTGTGTTAAAATAGAGCAATAAAGTCAGCTTTCAGTCGACAAAGTAGTGTGAGAGCTAAGATGTCCCTATTTTTAATCTGAGAGCCGTACCTACCAGTCAGTAAGACACTGTAGCAATGTATTGTGTCCTTTCACTTTGTAACTGTGTTGTCTTATCATTTACAAAATGTTTAATAACAATTCAGACTTCATTTGCAGAGACTATTACTATCTATCTTGCGTCCTAAATTTACAAATAATGTGTAAAATAAAAACTAGCTTAAGTGACTGGAAACCCGCCATTTAAGCTTTAGAGTGTGTAATGGTTTGAAATAGTAATCTCTCCCTCTTTTCAGAAGCTCAGTATGCCTTAGACCTTGTCCTTTTCAACTACCTCATAAGCAGAACTGAACAGGCTTCCTGAGACCGTCTGGCTAAATAATGAAAGCTGTATAAAAATGTGCTTGCAACATAAGACATACCCAGGACATATTCTGTCATGTAAATGAATCACCACTTAAAATTAGGAAAAATTATTTCCAGCATTAACACTGCTCATGACAGCCTATTTTGGCAGCAAAAAAAATCACAAGATATATGTTTTAAAACACTGCACAGTTCTGTCTTATATAGATTCTCCTCTACCACCCTACTACTTGAGTGCCTTCCAAAACCACATTAAGCAACATGACTAATGTCTGTCTCATCTTCATTCTTCTACTTTGAGCTGAAATATTACATTATTTTTCAAAAGCTACCTGCAAGTTGATGAAATATCATCCTTGCAATGAACATAAAATCTTTACATTACTGTGAAGACCATGGAAAAATTCAACCTTTACAGAAGCAAGTACAGTTCCTCTTGATGTAACTGGACAAGTGCCCAGCTATGTCAGAACACAGTTTCTGTACATAAGCATCACAAAGCAGACTACCTTCTTGATGTATGGAAGATTTGTGGACTAAAAAAAGCAAGTGATCCTTCACAGAGACATTCATTTTGCTGGATGGGAGTTGATTGAGAATTTTTCTAATTAGTACAACAGCGGAGATCTCTTTCTCTCTGGAACTACAAAGGTATCCGATTTTGTAGTTGTTGCTGCTTTATTATCTTGATCCTGCGTAGGGTTACTGATGCAGATAACTCTCTTAAACTAACTGTCTTTTCTTTCAAAGTGTACAGAAGACTAACGGTCTAACTTTTTAATGTCATAACTTGCTCTAAGCAATAGCTCTCAAAGACTAGAGGCCTATAAGAAGGCTGAAAAATAAACAAATGTACTGCTATTTAGAGGACATTAGTTTTCCTACAGAACGCATATGTATGGTGTCACATTTGGACTAGCATGAAATTTAAGTTTGTGGAGTTACTGATGATGTTTATACTGCAGTATAAATAAAGATTGTGACCAGCATGGACCACATTGTGCTAGATGCTGTACAAGCACAGCATAAATGACTACCCCTCCCTGAAAAGTTTGGTTGGCTTCCAAAAAAACTGACTGTGAGATCACTACATAATGCCCCTGCACAAAGAAATAATAGGCTAGCGATCTCAGACAAGAGGAGCTGCCAGCAAACTTGGTTATGCTTTTCTGTGACTGACTTAGGCAATGGCACGATTTTTTAAGATAAATAGTGGGATTCCCAGTATAGCTATGGACTGGGAGGAGCCAGCACGTGAAATGCTTACAGCAGCCCCCCAGCATACAGAGCCTTATGGGAGAGAAGTCGAGGGGCCTGGATTCACTGCTTTCGTGATTGTCTTTCCCCATTGTCGTTCAGTTGCACTGGTCTGAAAGCCTGGCTTCAACCTTAAAATAAATTTTAATTTGAGCTCCAAGTTCTCTGCCTTCTTTTTGCCTTCCAGACTGTGTGACTAGAGAGCTAGATATATTCAGCAGTACAGCCACTATACATTATTTCTTAGAAGAAGAAATGTTGAATGTATAAAATAGTAATCAGGATGATTCAGATGGCAAGGATACCACCAGGTCACAGTTAGGGGTGAAAAACAGCTTTGTTTTGCTCTTCTCTAAAACAGCTTTGTCAGATTTAGTGGATAATTCAGAAAAAACAACAGAGAAGACTCTATGTTGTGGACCTCAAGTTATTCTATTTCTTTTTGGTTGTGGGTTTTGTGGGGGTTCTTTTTGCTTTTCCCTACATAAACTATTTAGCAAAAGCATATTCTTTTCCAGATGGAATTTATTCCATATGAAGAACTGTGGTTTTAATGACAGTTTAGACATTGATACATTTATTAGAATATAATTTCCCTTTAATAAGCGCTTTGATGTAGCAAGTATGTTCTCAATGTTCTTTGTATACCTTTTCATGACAACCCCTTTGCAGTTATCTGGGAGATCAAAGACTGCAGCTCTGCACAATTTCTGCCAAAAAGGAGAGGGTCTTTTCTTATTGAGTCCTTGTAGACTGGTCCACAGTGTTTGGTGGATTCTCCTTTCAGCTGATCACAGCTGAAAATCCTCAAATTCGGTGTAGATTTCTTCTTACATCATCTTAATTGCCATCCTGTCTTTAGCATTGCAGTGGTTCTGCATTTTTATGAGTCACTGTAGCTACAGCAGGGCCCTGTGTTAAAAGAGTATTCACATTATAGCATTAGCCAAGACCATAAGAAGTCAGCACATCCCTGCAGTTAGCACACGCAGATGTGTCTATGGGCAATGACCACATACTTAGAATCTGGTATTCTAGGGTTGGCTGCATGATGACTCCTGCATAAGTGCAAATCATTTAATCACATCAAATACACGTGTTTTGCCAAAGGCATTGCCATCTCTGCCTTACTGTCTGCAATGCCCCATTTACAGGCCACAGCAGTCATTGAACTCTTTTCCAAACGAAGTTTAAGGTTGACAAGTGGACCCTGTAAGAAGATGGGATCTTCTAAAAATCAGGAGAAGCTATGCCTGCTTTTGACAGATGTGTTTAAAGAACTATTGTACATACTCAGGTTTTCCCAAGAAATTCACTAAGCATCACATGGCAATTAAAGGATCTTAACAGAAGAGATGATTACATATTTCCAGTGTATCCCATGGGCTCGGTTTCCAGTAAGAATAAAATCCACAAGCCAAAATTTAGAAATATGTTATGGTTTGGGCCTGACTAGATAAAAGGCACAGAAGCAGTAAGTCTGAAATGCTTTCCAAAAAATGTAAGGTCTGCTGTTCCAAAACCAACAACTAGCACAAACTGGAATTGGTAGGCTGGCTGTGACATGACGGGTGGAGGGTTCTAGAACTGTTCTTCAGTAGAGTAGCAAATTACTGAAAATACTAACATTTTCTTAGTATTACCTAGACACATAATACTTTTAAGAGGGATTCTGCTCATTTCCACTCAGGTCTCTTTCAAGGTCTCTTCAAGAATATTTGCAAATAAGTTTTCAGATTTATTTCCATGGTGTTCTTCTACATTTTAAAAACTTCAGCAAAGTGGAACTTATCATCATCTAGCTATTCTAAAATTGTTACATATTCAGTTAAATAATCATATTAATGATGTTACATTTAGCGTAGAAGATTTAGTATACTGGCTATGGAGGATATTGCAAGGGACGGTGATCAAATGTATGTGAAGAAGAAATTAAAGTTCTTTTAAATGGGTTTTTCATGTTCTGTCTTATAGGTTCTACATCTTTCTACCTTGTTGGGGAATTCAGGCTATACTCTGTTTTTCTTACCTCTGAATAAAGCTACTTCCTATCCAAATAGATAAATTTCACTAGTAAAGCACTGCTGTAACAACATATTAGGACAACTTTACTAATGCTAACACAGGAATGGAATCAGAAAGCCCTTGATGCTTTACTAATACATCCAGTTAACACCTGCTTGTTTTCCCTGCAGAATTTTTCCGAGAACTTCTGGAGAACGCAGAAAGATCCTTAAACGACATGTTTGTCCGGACGTATGGCATGCTGTACATGCAGAACTCTGAGGTGTTCCAGGACCTCTTCACAGAACTGAAGCGGTATTACACAGGAGGCAATGTGAACTTGGAGGAAATGCTGAACGATTTCTGGGCTCGGCTGCTGGAACGGATGTTCCAGCTCATAAACCCCCAGTACCATTTCACTGAGGACTACTTGGAGTGTGTAAGCAAGTACACAGACCAGCTGAAGCCGTTTGGAG
>VZTV01046016.1:1783-14420 GCA_013400875.1 Anhinga rufa | reverse complement strand
AGTATGTGGCATTTTCACTTGTTAAAAGATTGTTGAATAGAACAATTTGTTTTCCTTACCCATTTCAGACATCTCTGGCACAGTAACAATGTATGGTCCATCTGTAAATTTTGGTGCATTGTCGTTGATATCCTGAACTTTGATAATAAATTCAGATTCAGGCTCGAGTGGCTTGTTTGTCCGTCTATCAATAGCTTGGGCATGAAGCACATAGTGTGTCTTCTGCTCTCGATCTAGGCTTTTGGTTGAATGGATGTCTCCAGTCGTGTCATCAATAATAAATATAGTCCCCGCCCCTTCTCCAGTAAGAATATATTTGACTGATCCATCACCTTTGTCGGAATTGGAGTGTAGCTGTAGAATATATACACATAAAATCATATAAAATGACACATTAAATTTCATAAAAGATTATTGCACATAAGATATAAAAACTATATTACTGTTATCACTGTTCTACTTAGTTTGTAACCGTCCCACCTTTTGCTATAATTCCCCATGTGCTAGTTCTGGCAAGTCAATCATTTTGTTCAGGGTCATTTCCACACGGCATAGTTCATTTTTTAAGCTGGGATTTCTTGGGTTCTACTTCCATTCTAGAAACGTTCCTAAGTCAAGAATATTCTTGTAACTGGGGAGTTTTTAATTTTATTTTGGTTTGGTTTTAGTCCTTGTAGTAGTTATCTTACAGCACTTGCTGCTAGAAACTCTGCCTTAAGCACTAAGCCTGAAACAGTCACACTGAGGTCTGTTTGTTTCAATGACCGTAGTTCAGTCCCACCACCTATGTTATCTTCTGTGGCCCCAAGTACAGCATCATTTAGTGCAAAAGAAAACGGCATACTGTGGCAGTGACAGTTGTCTGTCCAGTATTACTCTATCCCTCAACAAAACACAGCCATTTTCTCTGGTTTTTGTTTGTTTTCAGCTAGAAAGTCACCTAATTTGCTTGTATTTAAATTATTTATAATGAAGTAACGAACTTTGACTGATACTTCCAGCATGTTCATTGGTCCTAACACACACTTAGTGCTATAAAATATACGTTACATACATTATACCCCTCCTTGAGTAGAATAAAGCTTATATTTATTGGGGGGAGGGGGGGCAGGCAGGGGAAGGAAAAGTCACTAAGCACCCTGGTATATTAAGAGATAACATAAAACAGCTTCCCATTAAGTCACAGTGCTTCTAACTTGACTTTAAAGAATTGCCTGTTTAGATTAAAAAAGAACATGTGTTCTCTGAGGAGGGGTGATTTTTTGGTAGATTGAGAGACTTTGTGTTTTTTTTTCTTTAAAACAACTTTGAGAACAGAATGTATTTATTGAGGTGCACAATGAGAACAAAGTGATAATGCAGAAATGAACAGCCTCAGGTATTGTGTAGTTATATTGTGATGTTAAATCAGAAGGGAAACTTTCTAATTTAAGAACTCACTCATTCTTATTCTTATCCCACTGCCCTGACTATCTCTCAATATCTGCAATGTGGCATTTCTATACAGATTCTGAGCAAAGCAGAAGCAGAATGCAAGACATTATTTTTAATTAATGGAACACAAGGTGTCAGTTTCTAGACTCTTTTCCATTCTCAGTTCAGAAATCATCTAGGGTAGAACAGAGAGAAAATAAAGCTTTTGGAGGTACAAATCATCTTTTTTCTGACTTAAATCATAAGATTTAATGTGCTGCTATTTTCTTACTCCCTCCTTGTACCTGTTTTGCCAGGTCTTTGTCTTGCCTTTAAAATTATCTAGCTTGCTATTTGTAAAAGGAGTATACGTACGGGGCTTGATGACATTTTTCATCTCATGTATTAAATCTATGAAATTATGGTGTCACACATAATTTATATCTTGTCCCGTAGGGGGGCTTGGGAGGGGGAACTTTAATAAAATTAAGATTGCCGGCTCATATAAACTTCAGCGGAACTTCAGTCAATGCACCATATACTTATCTGAGCCACCAGATCTGACTGAATAACCAAAACAAAACTGTGTAACACTGTGGACCCATTTTTTTAATTTTTAAAATGGAAGAAAGAAAGAAGCAGAGAAAGGGCCTGTTTGCTTGGTTTTGCCTTTATAGGACAGCAGGACAGACTTATACCTTTCCTTTAGAGTAGTGAAGGGCAGAATTCTGGTTACATCTCTTCTTATCCTCAGAATAATACTGTATTCTATCAATGTAAAATGCCATGGATCCAAACTTCCTAAAAGTCAAAATGTTCTCTGAAGTGATTTATTCCTAAAACAAGGTATTCTGCTATTCTAATCCTGGTTTGCTGATATTCTAATTTTTCAGAAACAATCAATCAGAATTGGGTTTCTGTTTGAGTTTTTTTGTGTGTTTTTTTGTTTGGTTTAGGTTTTTGGGTTTTTGTTTGTTTGTTTGTTTGTTTGTTTTCCTGCACGTTCTTTTTTTGATAAAATGATTCCTCAGTGTTAGTGTTTGCAAATGTTAACATTTGCCTCAGAAAGACTGTCTCTAATTTATGGGAAAATAATCCCAAGAAAACCGGGAGAAAATCTATATGCCCAGGAAAATAAAAATTTTGCTGAGTTTATGAAGCTATAAGGAACTCAAGTTAAAACTATACCAAACTGAAAAAGATCAGAAGAATCTCCATCCTCATTCTCTCTTTTTAACTCTGCATGTGTATATGTAAAAGCATATTTTGGTATACCATAGAGATCCCAACAAAAATCACTGTATTCATAACTGGAATTATGAAATTATGAACAAGTTAAGAAATTGGTTACATAGATATGTAAGAAATCAACAGAATAAGGAACTGCTGTAGAATTTAAGAAGTAAGCTTTCTTCAAAAATCCCAAATATCAATATAGACATGGCATTCCAATACCACAGTGCAGAAAGGAACATTCAGAGATTCACGGTGATGGCACAGGATGCATGGAACATTTGGAAAAATTAATAACACTGGATATTTTTTGTTGTGAAGAAACAACTATTTGTACCTGTCATCAGTGAATAAAATCCAGGTACATTTTGAGACAGAGGGCTTTTACATCTAACAAGTAATAGAAGTTAAGAAACACAAAAGATTCTCAGCTGATTGCATGGCCAACCAATTATATGTTATTCCTGCTAAACATCATGTTACGCAACAAATTTCGATTGAAAAATTCAGGCAGGAATATCATTAGAATAATATTATCTGGGTATTAATAAACACTAAAAGTCTTCAATTTGCAACTGGGTCTTTTATGCTGCAGTTGTAAGGCAACAACTGAAAATGACAGAAAGCTAAGAGAAGTTCCTGCTTCCCTACTTCCGGATATTTCTTATATTGTTTGAAATATAACACTTTGATTTAAGCCTTTTAATTTCTAATGCTGAATTTTAAATTCGCATAGGAGTATTTTGCATAGCACTTCTACTGCATAACAAAAGAGCCCTTCCTTTGTCAGTTGGTTTATATTTCAGTTTTTCTGTAAAGTAAAGATTAAATATCTGTTTGTCTTCTTTAATACTTCAGTCTCAGTACAAATTGGCCCAAGCAGAAAAATATCAAAGCTTCTCTCAAATGTTTATTTGCAATATGTGTTGTGCTGAAAAGAGCCCCTGGGAATCCCTGCTTAAGACAATGCCTACCAGATTAATGAGAGATTCATGTTCCTGAGCATGGCACACTTCTTTCTTTTCCCTGCGTACTGTGAAATCATCTCCACACAGGTGGTTTATTCCACAAAAGCATTTCTAATTAGAATAAATGCTATCCACCGCTTAGGTTACAAATACATGGCTTGGGAGACTCTATTTCTGTAGCTATGTGTACAATGATTTATACAATACAGCAAGGGAGAAAAATCTAGCTGGACAATAGTGGACTCTCTCTCTACTTGGGACTGCTGTAACTATTTCTCTTTCAGATTAATTTGACAGAGAGGGGATGCCGCTAAGCAATGCAGACTCAAGCCAACCCATGTTCTGTTCACCAGTTCAGACCTAACTTCTGTGACCTGGGGAAGTCATCTCAAGCCAGATCCCTAGAAAGGGTGTGGACATTTCATTTCAATGAGATGCCACCACCTCTGCCAATGAATACTGCAAGAACATGAGGATAAGACACTCACATGCTGTAGTAATGTGAATAAACATGAAATGTGGTGTTATTTTTTCTCCTGCTGTGACAGTCAGAGACAGAAAGTTGAAACATTGAGGGAGTTTCTTAATTTAAAAAGAAATACAAACGCATCGCGAACTGAAACATGATTACTCATAATGTTGAGACGAGTAATGAGCATTGAAAAGAAATACAAGGGAAATATGCCAAACATTAGAACACAGCTCTCTGATTTCTGCATCAGAGGTTTTAACTATGACTATAAAATCATTACTGACGAAGTCTTTCAGTAGGTCTTAGTTTCTTTGATAGTCCACCTCATCTGATGATTATATATTGATCTGTGATATTAACTTTTTAACTGATATTTAAAGAAACTTTTTTTTCCTTCTTAAATTGTTTCAACTTGCTTCCCTAAGCAATGTCACCTTAGACCCCAAACTCTATTTTAAAAACGAGTTTGCAGACCAATAGTTTGCTTAATTAACCACTAGAGACTAATACAGTTTGCACTTACCACTTAGCCCTCCCTAGCCCTCTAGGGCTCCCCCCATCCTGCCCATGGCTCAGGAATTCATTGCAGCCCCTCAGGGCCACCAAGCTCCTGCTCCAGCAATGCCACAGCAGGGCCAGTCTCCAGCTCCCCACAGCCCTGCCCTGCCCAGCCATGGGCCCCACCGAGCCAGGCCTACCTGTGGGACCATGTCCCCACCTGGCCTTGGCCTGGCCCCATCCCCAGGGAGCTGTCTGATGCCTGGGACTGGTGTTCCCCCCGTGGCCCCTGGCTGCCCTTCTCCTGGCTGGCCCTGCAATGACTCACCGGGGGGAGCCCCCAGTGCCCCAGACCCAGGGAGCTGCCCCACTCTGCTGCTCCCTGACAGCAACACCTCAAATCCCCAAACTTCCAGCCAGTTCAGGCTTCTGAATTCCTGGTGGAAACGTGTTTTCTATCCTAAGTGATGGGCTGGCTTCTGAAAACATTACTTACCACTGCTGATTTGGTTATGTTCCTAACAAGAACATATTTATTAAATATTCTGAATCTGTCCACAACCCAAAGCCACCAGAAAGTATTTAATTTTCATCCTCTGATGGGCATTATTCCTGGCTTTACTTCTCTGAATTTTTAGGAAAAGAAGAAATTGAAAATAATAGCTGAAGACCGTACCTGGAATGTCACCTTTATCAAGCCAGTGGGCTCCCCTTCTTGACATATTTAATAACAGGTTGGATTCAGGATGATTTGTGATGGTTCCTCAGTCTTTAACTAGCCTATATCAGCAGCGTATGACTGATTTTGTAGAATAGCAACCAAGGTGTCCTTGTTTTGCTAAGACTTAAATATTGTTCTTCCATCAGTCCATTTAAATGCTTAACTCTCTTTTAGGATTCCTGCAGAAACTGTAGAAAGGCTACATTTTCCAAAGGCATGATTGGAAGAGGTATATCAAACATTTCAGTTAATGAGTTTTCTTTATATTCTTATATTATTTGATACTATGAGTCTTCAAAAGCTTATAATTTAATGCACCAGCATATTAACTGCTGTAAAATGAATGCACAGATTGTAGGCTTATTGCCCAGCTCGTACAGTATTGTTACTGCTATTAACTGCAAAGCAGTCAGGTGGCTAAAGCCTAATCGCAAAACCAAATGCTCAGGTAGCTGCTGCTTCGCTACTGGCTTTATTTACTTCATCTTCATACATCTTTTACTTAATTGTTTTATCTAATGCTTAGCCACAACATACAAGCAAACACTGAAGCATACATACTTGTAATGTAAATGACCACAAATAGGCAGAAACTACTGGGCATTATAGAAGCGGGGACCAGCAGGAAAACAGCACACCAATAAGCACTATAAAACCAATCAAAAAATTAAGGAGGAAGCCAACATCCTGCTCCTGCTAGGAATGTGGGATTCTAACAACTCACAGTTATCACCATGCTCCCCTGCACTTGCCTAAGGAAGACAAGATGTGACCAGGAAACCATGCGTGACCAGAAGAATGAGAAAGAAGCCTGGATAAGAGGGGCAGTTGTAAAATAGAAGAGTGATTTAATCGTGTGATTGCGCTCTCCCATTTGTTTTAACTGAACAATTTGGATTCTTGGTGTGTTGTGTGAGTGGCATTTTAAGTGGACTAGTAATGACTTTTAAAATATTTTAATTGGACTACCAATAAATTCTTGGATCTGGATGTAAGATATGTGCAGTTCTGTGGAAAAAAAAATTATGAAGAGATTCCCATACAAGTGCTAGATTCAAATCCAAGGCTGATTTGAAAAATCAAGAACAGTTGCACTAACCTAATCAATTTAATCAGAGTAAAAGTAGTTATGTACAAATAAACTTCAATTATTTTGAAATAACTGTGGAGAATTAACTTAAAACTTATTGTTGACAATAAACATTAAAAATAGAATGATAGAATCAAAGAATCATTGATAACATGCACAGGATTCCAAAAGCAAAATCTACGTTCTGATTGTGACACTACCATTATGTCTTTTGAATAAAATATTGTCTTCTGCTTGGGGAGCAGCAGAACCTCCCCTTCTCAATTCTGTTGTCATTGCCAATCAGTTTAACCAGACAACAAGAGGGCCCCAGAACAACACTACCACAGCAAAGTCTACAAACAAGCGCCCAACCTAGAGGAATGACAAAATTATTCCCAAACAACATGAGCTATGAGCTTTAGCAAAGCATAGGAGAATACATTATACAAGAATGTACACGTTACTTTACTTGTTACGCAAAACTGTTTAATGCTTCACTAAAAACATCAAAATGTAGATATGTATAACAAATTAATGGTACATTAATAAGACACTGAATAAAAAAATATTTTAATCTTCTCTCTGATAAGAACTGCAAACATATTTACTTCCTTTGATGTTTTTGTAGACACAACATGTAATTTAAAAGAACGATACAGTAACTTAGTAGTAGTAAAAACCGCATATAAAATTATTCTGAATGGTGCACACTGCAAAATCAGTCTAGCTGATACTACTGAAATGTTCATGTGCCTGTGCAGTAAGTGTCCTCAGATTTGCTGCAGACTTGCTTTCTTTGGTCTGAGCTATAAAGCATGTTTTAATGAAATATACTGCTCTAGGCAATGTCACACCTTTTGATGGAATTCTCAGAGGGAATCATTAGCCCAGGAGGTAACTGTATTATCCATAGCAGTGTCCACAAACTGAGAAGAAGTTGTTCCATACCCTTGTCAAACAGAGGAAGAAAATACAGACTTGCAATTGCCCCCATCTGCTGAACGGGTTTTCCGAGATAGAACAAAATAATTGGATTGCAATCAACCAGGAAAAAACACAACTGAAACAGTATTAACTTCACAGTATAACACCACAGCGTACAAACATCTGTTCTTGCAAGATGTGCTTATCTGAAGTCCGCTCCTTTGCTACTGCTTTTGGGGAGACTGGGTAATGACAGAAGTATGCAGGTGTATATGCAATTACATCTGAAATAACATCAGGTGTACTAAAGCTGACACAAGTGGTCACCATTAGCTTCTCTTTTCTCTCTGTACAAAAGGAGGACTCCAGTGAATGACAAGAAAAATAGAAAATGGAATCCTAAAGCAACACAATAAATGTTTATATATAAAACTGTTGTTTTGTTTTCAAAGAACACTATATGTTTTTAAGAAAAATAGAATCCAAAATGGTATTTTCAGTGTACTATGTGTCTAAATCAGTACAGAAGAAAAATGTTTCCACTCTGCTGAAGTTTTCATCAGAACTGTCATCACAGCAGTAAACTTTCATTTCAGATATCTTTTACTTGAGCAAATCCTATGATGGGCATAGAAACTATTATTGTTTCACGAAAGTAGCATTTACACAGAATATTTGTTTTACATGTTTTAAAAAGCTGGGCAGGTGGTGGCATCCTGTTGCAGACCAGGCTAACCGAAGTCTTCTAAAAGTATAATTAAATATACTTGTTTGCAGGTCCCAGGGCTAAGTGACTACAGCTTATTGAACCGTTACTCTAAAACATGTCTGAAATTAGGTTGGACTTTTTGTTTGGGTCTTATCTGAAAAAAAATTATATTTAAACAGAGAACAAAAAAAGACTCCTCATTCCCCATCACTACTCTATAGCCAGAAGAGTTGTTTCAGAGTGGAAGCACTCTGCCTTTAACCCATGAAATGCTCATCTGTCATGACACTTCTGCAGAATGGCCCCAAGACAGTGTAAGATATGTGCTTGTCTCTGTCATATCATATCGCCTTTACTTCTGACTAAGTAAGGAGAATCATAAAAGGTCTTAGTTACAGAGCTTCTACTCTTTCAAATCTTGCAGGCTCCTTAAAGGGCAAGTATCATTACCTCCCTTTCAAAGAGGAGTAATCTGAGTTTCAAAGACTTGAACTACCAAATTTACCCAGAAATAAGAAAACAATTCAGATTTTAAAAACCTCAAACCAGACTCTGGTCTATCAAGTTGTGATATCATTAGACAATGCTGAACTCTGCAATTTCCAGAGAAAGTGAGAGGGGGTGGACTCCTGAAGCAATAAAAAAATTATTCCTGAAGGGCTATAGAATTTAAGAACATTTAGAAACCCATCTTTTCCATGCCATCAGAAAAACATCATCAATAGGGAAAAGATAAAAGGTAAATTAAACTACGAGAGATGAAAGTTAAACTTTAAATGAATGCTTTATTGTTGCATTCAGCCAAATAACTCTCAAGGTCTAGGCCAGATTTCTGCTAGGTTTGTTTGTATGGTCGCCAAAAGTCTGGCTTCAATTGGTATGAAGAAGTAATTAATGCATGGGTCAATGTTATATTACTTCATAGCATTCTGCTCTGAAAATATATGACTCCTTTCTCCCCTCTGATGTTGTAGGTCACTAAGCCATGCAGAAAACTATTTCATGCTCTCCAGACAAATTTATAAAATTGAGTGGTCTTCAGTTTTCAGCATCTCCTCACAATCAGTGTCACCAAAACCTCACTTTACAATCAACAGATCTGTAATTGTGGCAATAATTTAGATTCCTAGATCCATGTAGAAGGACGATAAATTTGACTAAGTTTGAATCCAAATGCTTTGATGACGCACTGTTACTAGAAGAAGACCTGGCCACTTTACATCACCATTGGAAGAATAATGTTTTGTTTCAGTCTGTGTTGTTACTAAATGACAATACAGAGGTGCTATGCCACTATAAAGCACTTCTTAAAATCTTTTCTTTTCTATAAATGGCCACAAGCATAAAATAAAAATGCTTCAGTTCATGGTACTACTCTCTGGCACAGGCCTTGCAAACTTCTAATTTATTTAGATCACTGAAGCACCGCTATGTTTGTAAATGCCTTACTGTTCAGCTGCATAATCACAGATGCATTAAACCTCAAAGATGCAAAAGTAGTCCTAGGTACCGATATCATAGCTTGTATTATCTGGAGAAGTAAACGTGTTTTCATATGAAAGAATGTTTGCTTAGGACGTTAAAAGGTCAAGGTCAGAAAAATGCTAAGTGCATATACTCTTTGAAAACACTAAGATATGCAAGAGTTTGGGGTTTAGAACTTCACTGAAGCAGTGAAAAGTTATTCTTCAGTGGAAAACATTGCACATTTGAGACAACAATGGAGTAAAAACACAGTTTGTTTCCACGTACACTTTCTGCAGACTTTCTACAGATGCTCTTGACCTTCATTTCTAATCCTTCCTCAGTCAAGTTACTTGCATTGTAGGTTTGTTTTTTTTTTTTATATGCACAAAGAGAGGATCAAGCTCTGCTTTTCCTTTCCATTTGCAGTACAGAGGGAAAAAAGGGAACACATCCATTGTAACAAGGTCTTCCAAAAAGAAAATACATATCTGGCCTTACTGAACAGGAATGCAAACCTAGGGTTTATTTCCATTTTTTCCAAATGAGAAAGAACTATTAGTTCTCTAAAACCCTGATCGATGATTTCCACATTATGTGTGATCTCCATGTGTATAGCTTCTCCTGATATTAACAGGAATGATAGAAATAGCTCACTGGTTCACAGAGCTGTAAGTTTAATAGTACTCAAATTCTTATGGAAAGTATGATTTATTTACTTCTTTGCTTGTTTGTCTGACAGTGCTACAGCAAATACTGTTTACTCTATGAAAGATCTTAAGACAGTATATTAATTTTTAAGTTCTGGAAAAAACAACTCTGCAGTGTACCCATGTGATATTCTAAATTACTTCTTCTTTGCTTTTCCTAAATAATATTGTGAAGATAAAAATAAATGTGTGATTTTCCGATGTAGTATTTGTGAGCCATGCAAAATCAACAAGAGAAAATTTTATGTTGGGGACTTGCTTACTTACTCAATTACAGAGTTTGATTAGGAAAAAAATATTATGTGGAAAAGTTCAAGGAGAAATAATTAATTTACCAGCTTCCTTTTATCCCATCCTTCCAAAAATCTTTCACACATTTTTTATTTTGATGTCTTTGAAACTAATTTGCTGAGAAATTTCTAAGACTGTAGAAAGAAAACAGGTTAGCTACTGTCCAATGGCTTCTATTTCAGGTGAAAAAGTTGTTTCATTCTGAAGAAACTGAAAAGAACTCACACTCATTGTCAAGGACTGCAGAGATCATTGTTTCAAAAGGATTTAAACTCCGTATTTTTGTGAGCTCCTTTCAACTCATGTTAATGCACTTTTCCAGGTAAAACAAATGCCTGTTTTCATTGCTGAGTTGTTTTTTTTTTTTCATTTTATTTGTTAAGAGTTCTCTGTTATGTACTTTTTAAATATAAGAAAGTGGTATGACAATATTGAATATCAGAATATTGATTTAGTGGGGTATTGATTCACTGCTTCTACAGTATTTAATATTTAAAGGCATGTTTTTGGTTTTGCATATGGAATGCTATTTCAACTCTTTTATGTGGCCTGCAGCTTGTCTTCTTGTCGGGTGACATTTAGATTTGTAAAAAAATTGCTTCTGTATAGTTTCTATTACATATCTCACAAGTGATCACTGTCTCACAAGTGATCACTGTTCTATATCTCCCTTAGAAGAGAATATGATTTTTTTCCTATCACCACAGACACTTTTCTTCTTCCTATAATGTGAGTACTCTTGCTGTTTGCTAGAAGCAAAAAGTACTACATGACATGGGAAAAGAGCCCTGCCATGATGAGGAAATGTTTCCACAAATTTCTTTAAAGGGTCACTAGTCCCTCAAAACCCATTGACAGTGGAGAATGCCAACTATGCTACTTTTGACATCTTTGTTGGGTAAGTCAGAAGATCCATGTTCACAGCAGAAGCTTACCACTAGCCTGCTCTGTAGATATAAGTCATGCAATGACTACAATAAAAAAGTGACAAAGTGGTCACGACTGTTACAGTGATGGCTATGCTTTTACGAGTAGAAATAAAGAAATGGGAACATATCAACCCCAGTGAACAGGAATGTCCTTAACTTTAGCATGCTTTTTATGAACTGTTACAAAAGCTTTCTGGATCTCCTACGGATGTAAACTGTGGGATTTAAGTCTTTTTTGTGCACTTCCATACTGAACACATGGATTATCAAGAAGTACTACAGTTTCTGAGCTCAAGGATTTTAATCAGGTAATTCTTACCACTGAGCGCAGTTTTTTTTTCAATGGAATAGTACGCTACTGCTTCTGTATTCTTCCTAGAGTCATCATGACCCCCATCTGTCCATAAATATCTGCACTGCCACCACTGCAAGGCTTTGATTGTGAGGCAGAGTAAACCCCTCATTATTTACATTTGTTTCAGTACAACTTCTGGACAAGTTCTGAAAATGTTTACAAACCAATTTTATATCACATTTTATGACTGACTGGCATTTTGAGTTAACAGCATTCCTACAGAGGCCTTGTGTAACATGTAATCTTTTGCTACTTTTTCCACCTGACAGTGTAATTGCCAATCCTGCATGATATCTTTTCAGCACAGTACAGAGCATTTCCATCCTTTCACAGACAACAACCATTCTTCATTGTGACTGACAACACACATTCTAAAAATGAGGAAAAAAATGATGCTAAACTTTTGAAATAGCAACCAAGAAGACCAAGCCCTCCAAATTTCCAGAAACCCACATTTAGATTCCAAATATGCTTAGTTGTTCTTGCACTGAATCCATGAAATGTCTGTTTCTAAAAGCAGCTGTGGTATATTTTTGTATAATGTGATACACAAGAAGAATCTATGTCCATGAATTGGGTATCCACAGATGATGTAAAATTGTGATGGAAAAACATCTAACATTTGATCTTCTAATATTTCTGAGCAATAATTTTTACATTAGAATTCTCCAATATGTTAAAAAATATGAAAAGCGTGCTGAAGAATTCATCTTACGTAGCTTCAGATATATGGATCTTGAAAAATTAAACAAAACCTCCTCAAAGTTCTAAATTTCTCACTGAAAAAACATTTATGTTCTTTGTTGTCCATTGTAAAGTCACAAATGTTTGAACTTGTTTTCATTTGTCTGCAGGATAGACATATCCTTGTTATGTGC